>JAUBOD010000033.1:1161722-1176463 GCA_032353885.1 Nothura maculosa | reverse complement strand
TAAAACTCTAATTTCAATAGAGTCAAACATGAAATCAGCCCATGTCCTGTAACAGTCCCTATGGCATTATGTGCAGAACTAATGGTTTTCTGGATCAGGATTTTATTCTGTTGCATCCCTCAGTTACTTTTGATGTGATTCTCGAGCGCTCTGCAGAAAGATACAATATTTAAGCTGGTATAGCCATTAAAATTCAGGCGTTTGTATGTTTTCCAAAATTTTTCTCTCCCAGCTCCAGCTTACTTGTACTTGCACTCTTTCCTTCTTACCTTCTTTTCTATCCATCTATCTGTATGTTTTCTTAAACATATGTATTCTTTTCATTTAGATCAGTGGCCAGCATACCTGTGCCCTGGCAATACTATGCTCCATCTTTGCTGCTGACAATCCACCTCTTCACTGCAGAGCCATGTTCTGGGGCAATGCAAAGTGTCTCAAAGGCTGCTTCCTACATCTGAGTCACTGCCCACACCAACAGGTTGTCCGCCTGTTCTACCCAGGGCTAGTCCTCTAATGTGTCAGGGTTATTCATCTGTGAAGTTACTGCTTCAGTTAATGCGGTGAGCTTTCAAGCAGCAGCATTTGCAAGACACCAGCATCTTATGGAGGCCAGGCCTGCTCAACATTTGGTGTGCTGTCTGGGGTCCCTGCAAGCCCCAAAGCCAAGTTAGGTGGGTACGTCCTCCTGAGAAAGGCTCAGCAGTCACAGGCCTGCCCCAACATCTGGCCAGGCTTGTTTTGGCTGGGTCTTCTGCCTTCCACACATCAGAGGCAGCTTCTTCTTCCCATGGTTACCTGTTATAGGGGTGTGAGGGCCACCCCACAGCAACACAGCACACACAGCCAGGAACAGCTACAGAGGGGAAGGAATAGCCCCGGATAACAGCTCAGCTGCACCCCATCTGCGTAGCCTTTTGCACATGGTCCAAATAGTGTACTCAGGAGACTGCAAATTGCATAGGACCCTCCAAGAAACCGGCAAGTTTTTAAGTAAAATGAGTGTTTACCATTTTTTTAACTAATTTCTCCTGTTTTCTGAAAGCAGATTAAAAAAAGCCTTGAAATCCTACTTCTCCCATCCCCAGAGCGTGTGGGGGGATTCCTCCGAGCTAGTTAGCTACAAGACAGTAAACCCTCATAACACCATTAGTGACTTATACTAGCACAAGAAAGCCTGCACACCCCAAAATACACCTCGAGCTCTCTTCCAGTTGCCTTCCCACAATGGGTCTGTGTGGGCAGCATCTGCCAGCAGGAGTCTGCGTCGGTACGTGAGCGAGCGCTCGAGATTTCAGGCTCCAGGAGCTCTGCCCACCACCACCTCCGCTGGGCGGCCGCTTGACATGATGCCTCTCGGCTCCACGCAAAGATTCATGACTCCCAGCGGCCCAGTTTAGCTGAGGGCCGAACTACAGGTAGGAGAGTATTAAACCTCCCCAGCAAGCAGCTCCTCCATGTGCTGTTTGCTCTTGAGGTTGCCCAGTTGGAAGATAAGAAAAGCAGCAAGTCAGGGATATCATTTTGCAAGGGAAAAACGAGCAGCGGTTTCCTCCCACAGAGCCTGACTTAAAGAAGTGCTGGTTAATGATCCTTTCCCTTCTGTCTTGCTAGGCCTGTTTTCCATTATCTGCCTCCGTGCTGACAGCACAACTCATGTCTCAAGTGCCTACACAGGCATTTGTTTCTTGCCTGCTAAACTGAAGCAGTATTAACATAGCGCTAAGAGCTCTGCCACTCTCAACACTTAAAAAAGAGGGAAACAATCCAGAGGAAGAAGGGGAATAGGGATAAGAAAAACCCTCAGTACTCTCAGCTGTGTCTGCAGAATCATACCTAGAGCAGACACAAGGCAGTAGAATCTGCAGCTGCACCATGGTACTGGGGACAATTCCCCTTGGCCTTCACCGCCCACCTTATCTGCTCTCTGCATAACACTCACTCCATTAATCCCTCTTCCGCTGGGGATGCCCATTTTCCTAGGCTGAAGAAAATCTTTCTGCTAATACAGAAAGATGTCTTGTTTCTCTGGGGCAGCTCTAGACTCTTCCTTGTGTGACTGCACAGCCTGCCTTAACTGAAGATGACTGAGACCAGCAAGCTTGGTGTAGAAACAAGTCCTAACAACTGGCTAAGCTTGGAAGAATCAAAGCCCCCTGCCCGGCAGCTGGCACACACAGCTCTGCATTAGCTCATTGCCTGGCTACCGAGTGACCTAAAAATCCCTCAGGTGACACAAAACAATAGAGAAGAAAACAAACCTCATGGAAATATCATTTGTCCAGCTTTGCTTTCTTCTTTTTTTGCATGGTGATGAAAATAAGACTGATAACATACCTTCTTTGAAGATATGACTACCTCTTGGGGTGTAATAAAAGTGTTTTTGTGAAAAAGTTCCATAAGGGTTTTCAAAATAATATGCTATATCACATAGTAGCCTATGCAGTATTCTTAATCCATAACGTTTTATGGCAATCTGAGGAAAAATCAGTTCAATTTGTCTCTGATGTTGTACTAGACTAAGGGAAGTACCTGACTGGCTGACACTGTGCACATATTTCGGTACCACTTGCCTCTGCCTTCCTTCTCTATTCACTGGCTATAGAAATTAACTCTGGCTTGTGATATACCTTGGTATTATCTCAACAGCCATCCCACTAGGTTCAGTAGCAGCAGCCAATATGTCATTGTAAAACCTAAGCATATAACCTGCATCAGAAGATAGGGCTGAATTAAGCTTTGCACAGGTAGATGCTCATGGTTTTAAATCATAGATCAGAATCTCTATTTCCCTGATCACACAATTAGAAAGACAGCTATGGCATGTCCCACAAATGACATTTGCTTATTTTATGTCTTATTTAAGTGCCTCTAAACAGAATGTGTGATAGGATTAGGTCATAGTATTTTGCTTCAATGTGCTTTCTCAAAACCAGTGTTTTGGTTTCTGAATTACATAAACCATAATTTCTTTGTAATACAACAACAGCCACAGTGAGGCTAACATTTCCTTGTTACCCTCCATAGCTCTAATTCCATTTCTGTCCGCATAGAGCCTTATTTAACTTATTTCCCTTATACCCTATTGAAGCCACCAGAATTTAAGCATGCTCCTATATGCCTTTACTTCACAGCCATAAAATAACTCACTATATTTAGAAATTTTGCTTTACCACAGCGAAAGAGTACAGAGATCTCTGATAATCACTTCACACATAGCATTCTTGTTCCTTCCTTTCTTATTAAGCACCGCTTTTTTCCATATCCATAGAAGTCTAATCATGCACTGCAACCACTTGTCTAGTTTGAGATAGAGACATGTCTTCTCTGCATTCCACATTTGACATACTGACAAGTTACACCTCCAAAGGCCTAGAGCAGAGTTCCTAGGGGGAGTGCGCTCGGAGACACAGCTGTCAGTCAGAGTGAGGCGGCTCCATGCAGTCACACTTGCTGTATCTGATCTAAGAGGCCCTGCCAGACTAATTCGCCTCTGCAGACCTCACACGTGCGCGCACACACACACACACACACACACACACACACACACACACACACACAGCAATTTCCTACTCGACCTGGCTTCCAGGCTAGACAGCACTGCATGGTGGAGGGTAGAAAGGCTTGGGATACAGCCTCCATTTAGCCTCCCAGACTGTTAAATGTTGTATTTCATCCATCAGGAGTGGCAAATATGACAATATGAGGTACGAATGTCTCCCTGAAGCCTGTCACACTTCGGTGGGGCTGTCAAAAGGAAGATGGGTAAGGCTTCCCAACTGAGCACAAGTAAATAAAACTCTTTTAATCATGGCATTTAAAACACAAAGACAGAATAGGCTGAGAAGTGAGTGCTGAGAAACTTGGGGAAAAAGCTGTGATAGTAATGGCCCGTGAGCTTGTTGCAGTATGGCTGAAGGGATTCATCTGAGACTAAGGGAAAGATATTTTAAATTCTGCGAGATGGTGAAAGGAGACAACTTCCATGCAGCCTGTGTCTGAGTGAAGAAATGGGATCTGCGGGTTCCTATGTGAAGGTCTTGAGTCAATGTGGGTAGGAGGCATGTCATACAAAATGCACTCGGAAATTAGGACATATACTGCCTCCTACCAGGCATCCAAAAATGCAGGTCTTTAAGAGATGTTTCTTCAGTAACAAAACAATGGTAGAGAATTTTGTGTCAGAGAAGACTGTGAACATTTCAAGAGCGATAAACTTTCAAAATAAGCAACATAGTGCTTGGTAGTTAGATATCCAGAAAGAGAGATCAGAAATCAAAGCTGAACTGAGTGATCAGGGTGGCACAGATTTATGCTCCAGAACAGAAATGATAGACAAAGCACAGAGTGAATGAAGCTGCTCACAGGTGGATGATGGGGAGACTGGAAATGCCACTGAAACCAGCCATGCCTTTTGCTGGTACACTGAAGAAAGAAAACAATCCTGCAGAAAGAAATGCTGCAAGAGTATCCCAAGGCACAAACCGCCAAACCAGGAGGAACAAGGGCCTGGTTACCACAAGAGAGTATAGTAGTTGCTGAGAAAAAGGAACTGAGAACTGAGTTAGCTGGGAAAAGATGAACAGAGAATCCTAATAAAAAAAAAAAGAAAGAAAAAAAACAACAAACAAACAAACAAAAACCCAACAAGCATCTGGGTGGTGAAAAGATCTAGGATGCAATCAGACATAAGGACAGAAAAAGGAATACACAAACTCCAGATAAGCAGAACTGAGAAGCAAATGAGACTAAGGAAAGAGAGCAGAAAGTTGTTTTGGAGATTCAGACTTGTCTACGCCCTCTTGGATAATTTACTCACTTGTAAGAAATTTGGTATTATACTGAAATCAAGTGAGTCAGGGTCGTCAGTGTACACAGGTAGGAGTGTAATAGCCTGGGAAGCTGCCTTAGCAGATATGCAGCAGATATGCATGTTTTCCAGGAGATATGCATGTTTTCCAAGAACATTCCATCTTTTAACAGCCTTTCTAACATGTTTTTAGGAGGGTGGAAGAAATGCAACTCTTGGAAAATACTCTTCTTTGACCTCTTAACATTTGCTCTCTCTCACACATACACTTCACTTCAAAAAGGGTTTCGCAATGGAAGAAAATAAATAAAAAGTAGTATATAATGCAATATAAAGACAGAAGCCTAGCTTGCGTAATTATAGTCCTTTGAAAGTTATCAATCTCTGTATTTAGTAGAAAGACTTAGTAATGTACACAAAGCATTTTTCTAAGAGAAAAGAATTCTTCATGTTAAGAGAAATAACTCATTGAGGTTTTTTAGGTTTTACTTTCGCCATCTACAGACAAAATGTCAAGCTCATTTTTCTTAGGAGCTTAATCAAAACACCAAAACCTGTGCGCGAATTCAGTCTTTTAAGAGGTCTGTTTTGCAGTCAAGACAATATCAAAATCAGCCTATAATTTGCCTTGCTCATGTATAAACTCTGAAATGACAAAAGATGTTACCTCTGCATCCCTAGAACTCAAACTTAGTGTGAAAGCCAGTCAAAAGTCTCTGAACACTTGGTAACAATCCTAGTGGTGATATGTAAATTGTTGGAAAAGTTTCATACAAAATATCTCATCCTAGTTGCTTATTTCTTTGAGGTCCTTACATGGCCTTATGCCAGCATGCCTACATGACGACTTATGCCAGCAGCACAGACTGGGTCATTTACTGAGTTCATATAGATGATGCATTTGGAACATGCTTGTGGTTCTGGCTGATGGAAGTTAACTGTATGCAAAATGGCATCCAGCAATTCATCTTCCATGAAGGAGAGCCATGTCCATTCAGTTAGGATGCCTGTTTCTTTGGATATTTCTAAACCAGACTTACAAACATTTTAGGCATTTTCCTTAAGAAATTAGCAAGATGCTATTTGTCCTGTTATTATAATAATTAATAAAAGATGCAAATCTGGCCATCTGCAAGGAGAAAATACAAAAGACTGATTCTAATTCAAACCCCTCTGCAGCAGTAAGGAACTTAGGCTCCCTTTTCTCAGCCCATTTTCCCCCTAAAGTGCTCCTGTTAATTATACCTGCTTCACAGAGGTTTTGGAACAATCTGTATGTGAAAACTGTTTACAGGCAAATAGGTGCCAAGTTCTAGTAATAAACATATGGCAAATACCTTTTTTTTCTGGATTTATACACTGTAAAGACATATTTAAATCAGATTTGGAAGCCAATAGTGAACTAGGTAAATGCTGGGCTGCTTCCTTAATAACTAGTCACTGCCTTTCATCCCTTGCTCTAAATACCATGAAGCAAAGTGATGCTGTAGGCAGACCGTGTGCCTGTAGCTTGGCTCTATAACACATAGCATTTTTTTTAAAGAGCAATACTATTTCCTGCACCTGCATTGAAGAATTCACTTAGATAAACCAGGAAGATGGAAGAAACACTAATGCTGTGATATTTCAGCATGCAGCAAAGCACAGAGGAGCAGTGTTTGCTCCACAGCATGCACTATCTTCCTTTTGCACATGCAAGCTTAGCTAGAGACCAAGCAGGCAGCAAAGCAGCAGGATGGCATCACAGTCCAGGGCATCATTCCAGCATCTTTAAGTATGCTACATGTCCTAGCATGGGCTATATCTTTCAGGCAAAACATGAAGGAAAGACCAAATAAATCTAGATACACTTCTTTTTTGTACAGAAAACGTGCGTGCGTGTGTGTCTTAGCTCGTGTCTGTTAGATGAATTCTAGAGTTTGTACTGAAGTTTGTCCTTAATTCTCAACACAAAAACAGCAGAAAAGAAAGCTAACTCTAACACTGTTCCCTAGGCTCCATCCTGAGTGATTTTCAAAAGATTGAAAACAGATGTCAGCAAGAGACCTGAGCCTAATGTACATAGCGCTGTGGTTGTTTGGGCTTTCCCTCTAATCTGGAAAGTAAGGGTGGGGATCTCCACTGGAACGGATCTGCTTTGTTCACTGAACTGTTTCCCTCAGCTGCCCATTATCCCTTTGTCCTCTTTTATTTTTTTTTTCCATTTAATCCTAACTGTCCACAGCGAAGAAACTATTGCTAAAATACATGCATGTAATCCATGGCCACTGTGTTTACAATCTATAGACAAGTTATATGCATTTGCAACTAAATCATTGTCTAAATTTCTGAACATTAATTCTGGTTGTATTTCTAGCATTTCACTAAGACATCTAGAGCTCAGATTTTATGAGGACAGTGCAAGAAAGAAGAGAATAAAAATGGCAATCTTTATTGATATAAGAATCTCACTAACTAGGTTCACTTGGAATTATGCTCTTTTAGCAGTCACTAGGCTACTCTAGCCAGAAACAAATTGAAATAAAATAATAACTGTTATCCAGAACTCCAAGCTACTGTATGAATTGCATTAGTGCACTTAAAGACTCCTTTATCTTAAAAGGCAGTCACTGACACAGACAATTTACAGTCTTAAATTATTTACAATCATCTATTTGTCAAAGCAATAGAAGAAGTAGGAATGTTGAATACTGACACACACAACACTCTGTATTGACTGTGTGCAGAATTATAAGCACGGGAAGATTTTCAGCAGTGCGTGTGGCCCAGCAAAAATGCTTTGTTTTAAATACTGGCCTCTGTAGAGGCAAGCTACTTGTCTTTCATTCTTTGCTCTGTAACTGATTTTTCATTTTCAAGTTATTAGAGCCAGGATGACCTTGTGACTGGACTGTTAGCACTGTTGAACTGAGCAACAATGCTCTGGTTTCCTCCAACAGGCCTCCCTGTTCACGCTGTCCTGCAACTGTGAATTCGTGCAGATGTTGCCCTGAGCGCTTTGTGGGAACACTACAAACACTCAGCAGAAATTGCCTGTGTTCCTTTTAATATTTAATGTAAAATTTAAGTCTCGAAAGACAAAGATGTTTTGATTCAGAGGTAAATCTAAAATGATGATCAGATTAGGGCTCTCAATTACTTCTTTACAAATAAGGGCTTCCATATGGGCAGTTGGATGACAAGTGGAACAGAGCTGTTTCTGCCTCCTGCAGCTGCAGCTCTTGACAATTTTCATAATGCAGGATAGATACCTTCACTTCAGCCCCAAATTAACCTTCCTAGATATGTGCACCTCCTTTCTCTCTTTTTATCTTAAATTGCCTACATCACAATCCCACCGGATAACTGGGAAACTGAGGTTATAAAAATGTTTAATTTTTCTAATAGCTTTAATTACCATGTATTTTTTTTTAAAAAAAAAGAAACAGTGACTTCTCATATCCCTATGGGATTAGTGTTCTAATTTGAGTGGTGACAATGTAAGTGGTATGGAATTACATTTAAATCTTTCACAGTTACAACTCTAGTTAAGCTGCTGCAGTAAAGTGCCCATATGATCCCAGTGCCATGGTAACTGAGCATCTCAGGGAAGCTGTTAAAGCTGCATTGGTGCTTACCCTGAGAGGCATGGCTAGCATACAAGGTACAATGAAAAACTAGATACATCACACTGGCAGTCTGCTGACAGTGTAACCTGGGCCAAAACTGGCCTGCTGCCCACTAGAGCATCCTGCCTTATTTCACTCAATAGTTTTTATACCTAGACCTGAGATCACTTAGAAAGCACAAACTCAGGCGTTCCTTCAGAGTACCTTAATCTGAGATCCATCATCTGGTGCTCAATGCTCCTGTTCTGCTATGGTTTTGCTGCTAAAAATGCACTTTTTACAGCATTTAGCAGTGTTCACAGTGGTTGTGTATCAAATTATTGGTGATCTGTTAGGATGGTGCCTGCCTGAACATCAGTTGATGCTGTGGTTATCTTTCTAATCAGTTGCTGGTATCATCCAGAGCTCAATTAATAAAAACTACTAATAAAGTATGCCTATGATACTTTAGACGTTTGTACAACTGCACTACTCTGTTACCAAAGAAAAAGACACCCTGAAATCAAAGCATGGACTTAAGAGCAACACCAGAGAGGGCAGAAAGATGAATATGAGATAGGTGGGGAGGTTACTGTAGCTGAAAGCCTGCTCCTACGTAGGGAAAGGATTTCTCACCAGCAGGACAGCTACTTCTCCATCTTTTCTTACCCATTATTTTCTCCTCTCTCACCACAGAGGAAAAGGAGACCTAAGTTTAAGGCTGGGAGTTACCTGGAATTACCTGCCAAATCAAGTAACCTGCTGCCTGCTCCCACCTGGAGTCAGAGGGCCAGGCTTCTAGAAGATTCAAGGCAAATCATAACATTAAATTGACTTCCTTTTTGACACTGAGAAGAAAGAACCAATAATACTTGTCACATAACTCATTTTCATTTCATATTCCCTGCACAAACCTTTGAATTTCAATGGGGTGCTTTGTTTGCCAGCAGCGACAGCCAAATGAGCCTGGCCTCAGGATCTTTCAACAAATGGCTTAGTGAATATATAGAGTCTTGATTTTCTTTTATTTCTCAAGAAAAATGGTAAATCATGACAGCAATGCTTTGAATCCCTCCAGACAGAAAATGACACTGGCATTCCTCTGCAGGGTTTAGCCATGAGGGGAACATCACTCATACTTCTGGTTTCACTCCAGGTTACCCTTTTCCTGTGTGGCATACTGATAAACATGCTCATCTTCATTAACTGCACTTGGAAGATCCAAGAGGAACTTCTCATTTGTGAATTTTGTTAACATATCTGTTTGACCATCCACCAATTATACTTACTCCTTTGCGATCTCTGGGAACTGCAGGCACACAATGCTGTAGGTTTGCCAGACACAGTATTACTCAGAAGTCCACAAGAGCTTCCAGGTCTTCGCCAGCCCCTTTGTGGGCCGTCCACATATTGTGTTTTGCTACCCCTTGAAATACAACAGAGAAATACAACATCAAAATCTTAAGCATTTTTGGAGTGTTAACTTTGATGCATCTCTTATATTTTGGAGTATGGGTGTGACAAGTCATGCAGCTTAGTGTTCTATATGACACTTCTCTTATTTTACAGAAAGAAGAAATCAAAGAATCAGGAGTTGTCATCTTTGAACAAAGTGCAAAAGGGCATCAGCAGAGCTTGCAACAGGTTATTGTAAGTAAAACAATTTCACCATAGTTTATATGATAGCCATGAGGTTTGTTTGAAGTTCACAAGAAAATTTCCACTGCGTAACCATTCATTGTAACTCTCGGTTCTACCAAACCCTGGCCAGGAATGACGCTCTCTATTCCTGAATGACTGGCCAGCTGATTCAGCCAAAATGAGATGGTTTAGATATCCTTGAGTTTCTTATTCACAACACGTTGAAATTTCTCAGCCCTCTCAGTGATTGCAGACACGACCTGAAAATACCAAAACGTTTGAGTGGCAGAAGCAAAGATGTCTATCAAGAAAAGTTACACTGATGCAATGACTGGTTCCTTACCTATTTTACTGTTGGAAGACTCTAAAGAATGAGTATGCCAAATGCTTGTCTCAGTCTCTAGGCATGCAGGATCCATCCCCTTCCTGTATAATCTTTCCCAGTGGTTCGTTACCTGCTTTGCAAAACAGTTGCTTCTTAACATTGCTGACCTACATTGGATTTTGCCTATGCTGCAATATGCACGGTAAATGCTGTAGTTAAAACTGATTCACCAGCCATCTTCTTCATGTTTGCCAGTATCTCAACTTTTATACACTTAGCTTAATAAAATCTCTTTGCACAGAAGACTAGCAAGAGAAAGAGAAAAGCAAAACAACAAAAGCCACAAAATAATAGAAAAGAAAAACTACGTAATGTGAATAGGTCTGTAAATTATATGTATTTCTTAGATTATTGCTTTAGCTGATTTTCTGTATTAGAGTCAATATTTTATAATCTATAGGAATTCTGCTGATTTATAGATGTTTTCTAGCTCTATATCAGAAAATTAAAGCACTGCTTCAAATGACACAGCTAGTTAATCTAAGTATTGCATTTGCAGATTTCCAAGAAAATTGTCAGGATGACTTGAAAATATGTGTGAGTTTATTATTTATAAGAAATGTTACCTTGTCAATGCCAGCTAATTCACTTAAGATGCTACATCAACATGCTAGGTTCAGCTGAGCAAGGGAATCTTCAGTTTGGCAGGATTATGGCTTGGCAGCTAATACTGCTCATAGGATTTTTTTTTTTTTTTTAAAGGCACGCTAACTAAATCACTGAGTTTCTTAGTATATCCTAGAATCTTAATTTGCAGGTTTCAAACCAAATTTGTTCCCTTTTAAATTATATCAACTCTTTCTCCAACTTAAACCCAGGATTTTTTAACTGCTTGGAAATTCTTTAAGCACATTGGGCTGGATGTTGCTTTCCAGCCTCTATAACTCAAATGCTCAGGTAAGGATATCTGTCCAATAGCGGAGCTGGATGAAAAGCAGCCCAAAATGAGAGGGAGAAAAGCTTTCCAAATTAGGTGCATTGCGAAAGGAAACTCATGCAGCTCAGCCCTGTCTCCTACCTGCTTTTGATATTTTGTGCAAATGTTGGCAAGTTAGCTCGTATGGTGTACATGTGTGTGAATGTCCTGCATAGCGGGGCTGGCTGGACACCAAAATTGGAGCTAGGAAGGAGAGAGAGGATGAGGGGAGTCTGAAGGAAGTGAAAGTCAAGGAGATTTTTGGTTTTGGGGCGCAAGAGGGCACATGGGCCTGTAACTGCACAAAACCACTTCAGAGCCCAGCAGATACGGTGTGAGGGCTACACTCCTGTGCTGTCCAGCAGCGAGGCAAAGTCAAGCCCCGATTAAAGGAGGAAGGAAGTTTTCTTTCTTTTCTTTACTGAAGAAAGATAAACCATAAAAATATTTTTAATATCTAACAGAACGCAAATATTTAATAAGAACGTTAAGAATTATAACCATTAATAATTTTAGGCCTCAGTTTTTTTGCTGCAGAAAGGATAGCTTTGCATGTGTCAAAAATGAGTGGAATTTGAACTCTTTGCTCGGTCCTATCTTTTTGAAAATCCAAGTACTGAGTTTTAATTTTTTGTGTGAATACTCTTCTGTAAAAAGGCAAAGACTGATTATAAAGCAATGATCTAATAAATCCAATTTTTTTTCTGAAGATTAAAAAAAAGAAAATAACATCATTTTCAGACACAGACTGAACTTTTTCTTTACATCTTGCTTATTGCATAGCACTCAGAAACTTTGCTACCTTACCAGTCTTTCATCTAGTGCTGCCAGAAAGGTAGCACAGATTTCTAAGGCAGAGATCTGACAGTGCTGGGCGTAACTAGCCCTGGCCCTGTGAACTTTAACAGCAACTTCTGCCTGCAAAGTGCACGGATCCAACTTCAGCAGCTGCACAAACTAAAGATGAGGGAGAGAGGCTGAAACAGGAATAGATCAAACATGGAAATGCTGCTGCTACAAACCAAACATATGAATTAAAGGCAACAGGCTCACTTTTTCAGGATAGAGACAGCACGGGAGATGCATTAGGATAAGTCAGCAGACTACAAGACTCTTCCAGATTCTGGAAGGAAAGAAATCTTGAGAAGTTTCTGAAATTCTTATCAAGAAGCACCTCTTTTGTTCACCCCTATGTGGGCAGAATCTTGGAAATCATTACAAAGAGAGTAGATACTGAAACGAACCACAATCAAGACTTCGCAGGTTAAATTTATCCCTGTGAGGTCTGTCCGTGGCCTTATTAAGGAGGATTAGACTTCTGAGTTTGTGAAGAGCACTAAAACCAGCCAGAACCACTTGGCAAGAGTCCTTGAAGCCAGTGGGGAAGCAGGAATGGAAACAGGCACCACCAGCAAAACCTGAGCTTACCTGTTCCCTGACTCCCTGAGCTGCTTCATGGTGCAGCTTTCACACAACTCATTAAAGAAACAGACCACCACAGTGAGAGCTCGTAGGCATGAGGAAAGATAAACCATTAACCACAAAGCCTTGTGGATCAGGCTGGAGGTGCTCCCTGCAGACTAGGAAGGAGGAGACACTCTCCCGCAGCGAACACCTCAGTTCACGTTGCTCGCTCCTCATCCATGGCTGTTTGTGCCAGCACTATGTTTTGCACAAGTGCTGCAAACTGTCTCCAGGGCTGCATCTCAGCAGAAGCTGTATTAAATTAATTAATCCTTAGGTATTTCTCCTGTGGCTTACTACTTCAGGCCATCACCACCAGTAGCAGGGAGGAGCCAGAACACAACACAATGAAAGCCAAGGAGCTGACAAATCCCATTTATATTTTCGCCGAAATTAACTCCATCGGGAAATGCTGTGCTGGTGGAGCTGCAGGCATCCTAATGAAGCTCTACTTTCTATTAATAATTCATTGATTTCACCAATATGAGGTCTAGTTGTTCAACAGCCAAATGAAATCAATTCTTGTGTTTTAGAGTTCAGGAAGATGCTGAGGGAGACTGGGGCTTGTGAGGGGAATAGGAAGGAAAGCAGCTTCTCTCTTCCTATCTCCCAGATGATGAGCTTGATGAAAAAGTGACAGCTTGGGAGATTACCTCAACATACTGGGCAGCAGTGTGTGTGGCTTGTGTTGAGGGCATTCCTAAGGGGACATAAGACAGTGTTAAACCAGAGAGAGCAAGTTTTTTCAGTGCATTTCTCCTGTAAATTGCCTGCACATATTTTTCCTAATTCATCCCCCAGCAGGCCCTTTTATAGCTGCAAGGTTTGCTGTGCAATTCATCTCTGTCTGTAAGTAGCATCTTTTGAAACTATATTTCTTGCACTTTTGATTGTAAACATAAGGAAAAAAACCAAAAAACTAAACCAAAAAACCCACATGAAAACAAACGAAAAACACCTGGCAAAACAGAACAAAGACCACCACAACCCTCTTCCTCCTCCTTGCCTCCAAGTAAATACTTTGACAGTGACGCGTGCCCTTCTGGTGGACTACACAGCCCTGGATCTTTCAGGAATGCTTCCAAGAGCTCAGAATTACCTGTGTCCATCAAGTCAAGGTGTCTGCACAAGCACAGTTACCCAGGAGAAAGTCTCTGCTGCTCTGCTGTCTGGAGAAAAGAACAGTCACCAATCCTGTCCGTGTCCTGGTTCAGGTCTAAGTTGCATTACGCTGATCTTATTTACTCCCTGAATAATCCCTGAGACTCTCAAATTGGGCAAGTTTCCCACCTTTGCAAGATAAACTGCTGTAGCTCAGAAGCCTTATCCAGTTGTTGATTGGCTGAAAGTCATCATGAGAAGAAATATTTCTATAGACAAAGCATCCTGTTGGGTAGTAAGGTACTATTTTTGCACAACGTAGAAAAGCATAGAGAAGGCCAAAATGTGCTGAGCAGAAAAACAAAAAATGGAATTAAATTCTCACATACCCACATAAATAATTTAAAGTAATAAGACTAGAAGCAATATAATTTTTCCATGTTCATCTGTCAAAACTCAAGATATTAGAGCTCCCCCAAAGACCTGCTCAGACCCGCTTTGTGAGAGAACCAAGGGGTGTGCGCGGCTGCTGTGCCATGTCCCGCCTGGGCCGTGCACAGCCCCGGCCCCCGGTGCCCACGGCCAGTTGTGGGTCCTGGGCAGCGCCGCCCGCCGTTGCACGGGCCCTTCTGGCCTGTGCGCAAACCAAACGCTCAGCCTGGCAGCCTTGTACACCCACACCTGCCCCAGGGCTGCTGAGGGGGGACTCCCCTCATGTCCTCGATCCTTTGGAAAAATTCCTGTCTCTGGCCCCTCGCTCGCTACCTCTCCATTTTTCTAGAGAGCAGCTGGCATCCATTCTAGGACTGTTTTGCCATTTCCATTCCTTCCTTCTCTTAA
>JAUBOD010000033.1:1118092-1159934 GCA_032353885.1 Nothura maculosa | reverse complement strand
GCTCCCGCGTCACCATGGTGACGGGCTGCGCTTACACATAGCCGCACAGGGAGAGGGATGGCACGCGGAGCCGCTGCGGAGCCGCCTGCCCGCGCTCACAGGGAGAGGGATGGCACGCGGAGCCGCCTGCCCCCGCGCACAAGGAGAGGGATGGCATGCGGAGCCGCCTGCCCGCGCGTACAAGGACAGGGATGGCATGCGGAGCCGCCTGCCCGCCCGCACAAGGAGAGGGATGGCATGCGGAGCCGCCTGCCCGCGTGCACAAGGGGAGGGATGGCACACGGAGCCGCCTGCCTGCGTGCATGGTGCGGAGCAGGTGCCTCCGCACGCTACCCACATCAGCAGCTTGGCCTGCCCGCTTCTCTGTTTGGGGGAGCAGGTATTGCCTTGAGTTCCTGGTCATGACAAGTGACCAGCAAGTATCTCTGGAAACCCCGCAGTGTTGTTAATAGAACACATGCAAAAGAGGCACCAGGAGTTTTAGATATTCATATATATGCATATATATAGACACACATACATACATCGCTGCCTACCTATGTGTAGATATATATCCACTGTACCTGCATAGTAACTTTCGGCATGCGTGGCTCGTGTAGATGGTGGCTGTGTCTCCTCTGTAAGACAGGGCTTTCTCTCAGGCATTTTCCTCCATGTCGTTCTAAAGCCTTCAACGCTGCAAAGGACCCCCCTGCTCCAACTTAGCAACAATCCTGCAGCCACATTGGCTAGCGAAATGCAGCCACAAAGGATTGGTGAGGATTTTCCAGCAAATACTTCTTTGCTCATCCATGTGCAGGACTAATTGCTGCAAGGAATAAACTCTGCTGCTGTGGAGAATGAAAGTAAGCTAGACATAGAAGACTGGAGCTTTTTCTTCCTAAGAAACCCCATCTATACATCTTCAAAGAAGATGCATAATCAGGAGACACCATCTGTTTGTAGAATACATTGAAAAATGTATTCTAGACCTCTCTCACAGGCTCCATAATGAGTTGCGCTCACTAAAACTCGACCTTTTGGGAAGGCCAAGGGCTACCAAAGGAAGCATGCAAACATACAGCATCTACTTGGGTATCTTGAGGATGTTTTCACAGTTCCTGCTGCCAAAAGTCTAGTAACCGAAAGCAGGACTATAGTTATCCAAATTGAAATGAATACTTCACGGGACAGATAAACTGTAATTGGACTTCTTTCTCCTCTATTTAGTATTTCTTTGCTTTCTTAAAGCATCCTCAGGCTTTGCCTTAGCCAGCACAGGAAAGGAATCCAAATGTTTCATACACGGACAAAAATACATGGTCTTTGCTTTGCAGTTCCCTTGACATGCAAGGAGACCAGTCCTGGGCAAAATGCTTTCAAGGAAGGTATTACTGAGCTCGTCAAATATTAGAAAGCTTCAAACAAACACTCAAATCTAAGCCGAATTCTGGCTGAAGATGGAGCAGGACACGGCTGTAGGACCTTTGAATATTAAACACAGCCACTTGCTTAGTGTGCACAGGAGCAGTGTTTGCAAGAGCACCTTGCAGGTGCCTGTGAAGGCAGCAGCGCTGCTGGTGGGGGCTGTTTCCAGCCCAGGGGGGCCAGGTTCTCGGTGCACTTGGAGCTGTGTGGGAGCTTTGCACCAGGGCAGTGGGAAGGGAGCACGAGTCCCGTAGGAGGTGAGCCCCTCTTTTGGCTGCTGCTTTCTGCAAGTGCTGGAAGGAGAACAGGAATTCCCATCGCCGGGAATGCTGCCCATGGCTGCGCTGCCAGCCCACACCAACACACCAGCTACCATCTCCATTAAGTGTCAGCAGCATCGAGCTCCTGAGCCCCTTCCAGGGCTGGGAATGACCCCTCATCTTACGAGGGAGCAGCTAATCAGCTTTCCAGGACAAAAAGGTCCCCTCCTGCACCCAAGGTGCAGGAGCTGTGGCACTAGTAGGAGACTCAGGAGGACTGGAAGAGAACAGGCCTCATTTAAAGTCCTGTTTGCACCTCACCATCAAATAACTTTTCCCAGTGTCTTTCACTGCCCTGCAGTGTTGGTGAAAAACATAACATTAGTTTTACAGAATGGAAAAGAGGTCATAAGTTTTGTTTGCTTTTTTCTCCATTTTTTCTTTGCATTCAGGAGGACTTGCTCCTTGCCAGCGAATCTTCTTCAGCTTTGATTTCCAAACCACTTCTGGGAGAGCAGCCTGCATATGACTGAGCCAGAGCACCCCTAAGAGCTCTCCCCAAGCGTTTACTACCCCAGTCAGTTACAAAAACCCCAGGGTTTTGTTCTAACAGCATGCAAATGCTCACATGAGCATAACTTAATTTAATTTTCAGCGTTCAGCAGAATGTCTTTTTCATTGCACCTCAGCTGTGGTTTAGAGATAAACAATGTATTTAGTCTTTTGACAATTTTGCTAAAGCTCCATTCCCAGCTGATCTCTTTCAAGTGATCCAGACTTCAGAGATTTTATCCTTAGTTAATCATGGTGATAATAGGAAAAAAAATCAGAATAAAATTTCAGAAAAATAATTTATGCCATTAAAA
This sequence comes from Nothura maculosa, assembly GCA_032353885.1. Taxonomy (NCBI): domain Eukaryota; kingdom Metazoa; phylum Chordata; class Aves; order Tinamiformes; family Tinamidae; genus Nothura; species Nothura maculosa. The sequence continues at coordinate 1,157,401 of JAUBOD010000033.1, read as the reverse complement.
CCATATTTTCTACATTCTTAATGGCCAAGCCCTGGCTTTTTATTGCTCTTGCAAATACTGCACACATGAGATCTCCCTTTCCAGTGCATGTGATACTGTTAGAGATTGGAAATATCTCTTTAATATCCAGGAAATAATGACAGTTATTCCAATAGATACAAAAGGCTTTTCTCCACAAGCTGTACTAAAAAGGCATTATGCTGTTAGGAATATTACCTAAAATTCACTACCCTAAATGGCCCAGATACTGTTTTGTCTTGCTGATCTGCACTGCATTGCTCTTTTCCTTGAGTAATAGTTCAGCAAAGCATGCCCAACTGTGGTGAATATTTTCACATTAATAAACCTTCTCTCATAATCCTGCTGGAAACCACTCACTGATGAGGCAGCTCTGCTGGACCTTGGCAGCTCCAGGGTTTTCGGAAACAAGTGCAACGCCCTCTGTGCGAGTGAGCTCCGGGCCTGGCTGCCAGCTTTGCTCCCCTTGTAGCATGTGCCCACATATACCAGGTAATTCTCAGCTTATTGCTTCAGCTGAATTAACTGCAACATGGACGGGAAACGGCTGCGTGGCCAGCACAGGGAGAACAGCAAGAACCAGGGCAATGTTACTCGGGCAGGCAGGCGTTCTTCAGCTCCAAAGTGCTGTTTGCTGCGCTGGTATTGGGTGCTACAGAGCAGGCTGCAACCGTCTCTTCTGGCCCCAGCCCCACGGGTGCATCCGCAGGGGCAGAGTGCAGGCAGCTGCACCCACTACAGGTGCCAGGAGGGTTTCACACCATCACTGTGTCCTCCCTGCACTTCAGCTTTCCCGGTCCCTGTCTTTCTGCATGGGCCTGGCAAAGACCAGGAAAGACATCAGGTACCTGGAGAAGCCCAGAGGAAATAAGGGCCAGGTTAAACACACAGATATGGGAAAAGGGGAGGAGAATAAAGGGCACACTGAGGAGGAATTTCTTATTCTATGACAATTGGCCGGCCAATTACAGACTATTGGCTGACCAATTTAGCAAGTTGTAGGTGGTAAACTGAGTAATTACTGTTGTGGGGAAAAATGGACAGCCAACTCTCTGTCATCCATCAGTTGTAATATTTTAAGACTAAGCTGAGCTGAGTGTGACTATTCCATCAGCACAAGTATTTCAGCTAAACACCACACAAATACATTTGCTTGTTGAGCACTTGGGGCTGCTCTCCTTTCCTTGTGTGCCTCATCTCTCCATAGCAACTCTTGCCACATGAAAAGAAAGGGCTGCACCCTCCACACAGAGATCACAGCCCACTGAGAGCTGAATGCATCCAACACACACATGAGCTCCAGCCTCATACCTGGTCTTGACATGGATGAAATCAGCAAGTTTTCCAGGACGCTCAATAGTTTGATATTCATCTCCTCCAGTTTTATATCTGGCCTCTTAATGTCTGTGGTGTAACTAAGCAGCTGTAACCTAAGATGCTAAAAAAGGATCATATTCTCTAAAACAACAGTGTTAGTTAACAGATACAGAGATTCTTACAGGCAGAATCTGTGCTGATACTAAATTCACAGCCCTGATTAAGCTGTGAAGAGTCCTAGCTGGGAGTAATTGCTGCTCTGGAGGCACAAGGGTCAAGTCAGGTTAACTGTGTGTAAAAACAACAATAAAAGCACAACCCTTATGAAACAGGGAAAGATAAAGATTTTCCATGGATAGTTTTGCCTAAGTCGCTGCATGAAGTCCCTCCTCTGAAAGCAGCATAGGAACAAAGACGTCAGTGCCAGAGACCAACCAAGCCAAAATCCTGGGGGGTAACTGTGATCTGTAGCTGGTCATGGGCAGCTCTGGGTTTCTGCATTCACAAAAAGCTGTTGCACATTAGTTAATAACTGGATTAATTGATTTCAGTTTGGGTTGCAGATATTTTCACTCATTGAAAGGGTACCACAGAGGTATTCTTTCACAAGGACCAAACCCTTTGCATAATGGAAAAACTACTTGCATAGTTAACAGAAAACAGTTTCACAATTTTTTTGTTAAAGTATCCTATAGGCACCAGTTACCGTATTTCCTAATAAATTCTCAATTCAAAAACCAACAATATACTGATAACAATCTGTACAAGATTATACAACTCTACCTTTTGTAGTTTGCTGGAAGAACTGGAAAAATAAACTGCAGACCAAATAACCCCCACTGACAACATTCATATTCACCAACAGTCCAGAAAAGCCCAAGGCAGGGGCTGACGCGCTCCCCACGGCATTTCCAGCACTCCTCAGCATGGGACTGCAGAGATCAAACGCCCCACGATCGCTACACCGCTGCAGCAAAAGCTCAGACGTGTTCCCATCCTTCACCTCCTTGTGTGCTCCCTGCACACACACAGTCCCTGCTTTTGGCGCATGCATTGCTTGGGGGAAGAGAGGAGTGATACAGCGGCAAAACACAAGGACAAAGCCAGTAACTCTTCCTGCCTTATAGCCTCTTATGGCATGACAAAGTGACAGAACTCTGCTCTTACAGTCCTGAAAGAAAACAGGCAGGCAGGAGAAGAAGAAATCTGTCCCCTGGCTCCTCTCAATTTGTCCAAGTGCCTCTGTTAAGAAACGAGGCCTCTACTTCTGAAGGCTTCCCAAACGTGGCAATGCATAGGAGCGACACTTGGCATGTTGTGCAAGGGAAATGGCTTGAGCCTGAAAACCTGAGAGGTGGCCACCTCTGAGGAAGGCAGGGGCAGCCACCAGGACACCAGAGTCTTACTGCAATGAAGCGGTCAGGAGCAGAAGAAACCTGCATTGCCCCTACGAGGTTAATTATTTGTCTCCCTACATCTCTTCGACATGGCTGTCCGAGTCCGCTCTGTAGCTCTTTGGCATGCAAATGTCTTTGGCGCTGACAGGAAAATACAAAAACTGCCTGAGAAGAAATGAGCCTGTGGAAGAACTGACTGCTCGTGTTAATTATCAGAGCAGTGCCACATGGAAAGCCCTTTGCTTTCGCAGAGCGTTCAGCCTTGAACAAGTTTTAATTGGTCAGCTAAGCTCTTACCATGGCCAAGGCTCCCTACAGCCAGCGGGTGCCAGTGTCATGGCATTGAGTCTGAGCTGTGCACAAACCTCCAGCCTGAGGGGCACTTGGCTCTGAGGTGCAGCACTCAGAATCACTGCATGTTGCAAATGAGCTCCTGCAATTCACTGTTTTCTGGCTTTATCATCTTCAAGGTTCACCTCTTTACAACTGCCTTTGTGACTGGGAAAGGCCAGAAATGTGTCTCAGAAATGAGAGATCAGAGCAGTTGACTAACCTCTGGCTGGTCCAGGGTTTAAGGGAAAAAGGAGGATGTGCTGAGGAATGCACAGCCGTCCACAAGCCGATAACCTTGCTCTTTCCCTATGTTTAGCCACCACTTGCCATTAGCAGCGACAATCCTGCATGTCCCTGTCTCAGACACTGCATTCAGATCCAATTTAGCTGCTGCAGGTCCTGAGAAGGCAACGTCAAGAAATGCCAGATGAGTCATTAAGACCTGCCTACACATTCTGGCACTGCACTGTTTTGAAATCAGCACGTCCAGGTCAGGAATTACACTGAAGGCAAGACAGGCCTCCCTGTGCCTCCTGAAACACTGTAAAAACAGGAGCTTCCTTCCCCATGGAGCGCAGCAGAGCCTGGCAGCAGCTGTGGGGGTGGCCAGTGCCCTGGTGCCCACAGCAGCCCCGCTGTCCTGGTGGGACCAAGGGCCTCCCAACCTCTCTGCCGAAGAAAGCAGCCCTCTGTTGCTTCCATCCCAAGCAGGACCTGTGCATTTCCTACATGGACTGTGGCCTCACAGCACCATTTCACTGCAGCCTCCCTGCCTGGGGCTTTCTGGGATGGGAATCCCTCTTCCCTCCCCAGAGCATTCATGAGTCAAGAGCTCCTGGAGAGAGGAGTTTATCTCTACCTTTAACTTTGTGGAAGGAAACACTGTCATGTTAGTACCTGGCCGTGCTCCCAGGATATGCAGGCTTGGCTGGTATTTCACTATGAAAGCAAGAGCATGAATCATCCCTTACAAGAAAAAGCTGTGGAGGTGAAAGGGACAGGAGAAGCTGCTTGCTAGGAGCTGAAGAAAACTGACCATTATTTTTCTGCAACCAGAAAGTCACACAGAGACTGAAAAGGCCATGATAATCCCTCGCTTCTTAACCACTCAGAGCTGATCCCCCTCTTCCCTTTTCCTGACATCTCTTCAGGAACTCTTAGTATTATCATTTATTAATCACAACTTCTGGGACATTGCCAGCACTTCTCACTAGGCACCTAAAAGCTTTTGCTACCCATATTATTTCCCAAGACTTATCCTCCTGTGAGTTCAATACTGACCCAGCTTACAAACTGCACTTGAAATAAACATCCCACACTCTCCAGCCACCTCTGCTCCTCATCTGTGTCCTTCCTCTGGCTCCCTGCTCCAGGGCTGCAGGACTCCTCAGTCTTTTGCCTGAATACCTGTTCTGTAGCCTTGTTGAAGCTCCTGCAGTGTCAGGTCCGGCTCTTCTTCGGTGTCCACTTTTGTCTCATCATAAAAAAACTGCAGTCCAAGCACAAAATCTATTAAGTATGTATAGAGACCAATAACCCAGCAAGCAGCAGATAATCAAATTACCTGTTCCTCAGGCAAAGAAAGTTACCTCTCTGTCCCCAAGGAGGCACAAGATCTTTCATTTATTTGATATCCTGATAATGGCTGCAATTCTGTCATACATTTGAATACCTGTAAAGACAACTGTGAATCGGATTCAGTTCAGCAGGGCCCACTGAGAGGGCAAGAGCCAACGGGCACCAACTGAAACAGAGATTCACATATAAACATTAAAACCTGTGAAGGTGGTTGAACATTGAGCAGCAGTCCAGATACACTGTGGAGTCACCATTCCTGAAGTTGAAACCCAACCACAGTCCTAGGCAAGCAGCTCTAGCTGGCCCTGCCTGAGCAGGGGGCTGGACCAGGGGGTTTCCAGAGTCTGTGAGCAGCAGCTCATCTGGTTCTGCAACCTCATGGGTTCTTCAAGCCTAGGGCTGCCTGAAATTAGTCACTAATTACCTGTAAGTTGAAAAAAAAAAAAGAGCTTTCTTGAAGGCAAAGTCTGCATCAACCAGGCATCAAAAAGTCACAGCCAGAGAGTGAAATCTCCATCTTGCTCATGCTTTGCTGACTGCACTAACCAGCCAACGGGCTGCCCAGACACGAGCCTCCACCAAGCAGCCCCACGAGGTTCCCACTGACGTGGGGACATCTGCAAACCCCACAGCCGCGCGTGGGCACAGGGGCGGCCCGTGCCCGCAGAACGCCCGGCAGTGCCTAAGGGCTCCTCCAACACCGTCCTCACCAAGTTTAACCGAGACATTTCGGCAAGACAGGAAGAAAAAAACAAAACAAAACAAAACATCCCACAACCCTCCTACCTCCAACTTCATCAAATCATCCTACCTTGTCTCCTTCATGGAGGTGGCTGCAGTCCTCGGTATTTTCATGTTAACAATACGTATAATTGGAAAGTGTATTTGAATAACTAAAAACCTAAGTGCAAAAATATGTATATTTTCACTGAAATCAGATACCTTCCCAAAAACAACTAAGAGGGATTTCCAAACTATCTTCAAAATGCCTGTTTTGCTGTTTATGATTTTTTAACATTTGAAATAGTGGTTTCTCACATTCCTCTCTCTGAGAGGAGTGGGAAGATTCATAGATCTGACTAATCTGAGCAGAAGTATCTTGAAAAAGAAAGGAAATAGCTTCTTAGGGAACTAAAATAAATTAAAAAATCATTTTGATTCTAGAATTTATCCTTAAAAAAACAGAAGAAAAAAATTATACTCTGAACTGCATTGCTTCATCAGCCTCCTACGGCCCCCAAATTAATACGGAGATGTGCTCAAAAGCAACTTTTTTCTGTGGCTGTTTTTAGCACTGCTTCCTGACCTCAATTTAGCTGGCCAGGTTTCTCCATATAATATCCAAGGACCTCCAGAGGTTTCAGACAACTGTCCATTGACAATGAAAATCAGTGTCCAAGAAGCACTAGCTGAGACACGTCTGTGGAACAACTTACCAGGAGAACTTAGAGGTCCTCCACTAGCAAGCATGCAGGCAGATAAAATGCTCAGTTCAACTTCCAGCATTACTTTTTATGGAGATCATTTTCAGTTATCAGATGACTAGTTAGACTCTGCATATCTCTCCCCTTCATATGTTATATTTTTACAGGATTAAAATAATAAAACCTAAAACTGATCTAGCTCTCTAGACCTAGATATATAAATTCACTGCATTTTGCCACCACTCATATTCTGTCAAAATTACGGAACTGAGCTAAAAGAAGAAGAGGCACCACATAGCTAATACTGCTACCTCCAAGGTGGACTAACGCGATACCCAGACACCACAACACTGGCCATTTTTCATCAGTTCTTCACAGGAGGATGGACTGGATGGATGCTGAGGACAATTAGGGAGAAAATGAGAAAAAGTGCACAGTTTTTATATTTCACTTTTTTTTAAAAAAAAAAGCACTTGAAATCTGATGCTAGAGAGCACTGATTTCTTTTTCACAACTTCACAAATGAGGCTAGTCTACCTTTTGAAAGAGAAGGCAGAGCTGCTTAAGAACATTTCCAAGGTCTGTCTTACTTATGGGATGCCTGTCACATACTGTAATTACACGCACAGGATTCTCAAGCCCCAGTGGAAGAGCGTGAGCCCGTTCCTGCCCTGAGTTTTGTTGCTATGGCCAGAGAAGTCTATTTCTACCAGGTATACATACTTACTGTAAATTTAGGTTTACACTTACAGATCTTCTTTGCTTAAAAAAAAAGTCTGTTCTCTTGATTTGCCCCCAGCATGACTGGTTCAATACAGCAGAAGACGTTAACAGCTTGTGCTAATTACGGTGCTCAAATACACCATGTCTCAGGCTCTGCTGGAAGAGCAACGACATAAAGGGCGAAAAAGGCGCTTTTCAAACTGAGGGCACTCCTGGCGAGGGAGAGAAGAACACGGAAGACAGAGGCTTTTGTGTGCTCTATATTTGTGGGCTACATATAACTCATTTCAGGAAAAACAACAACAAAAAAAGGTAACTTCTAATAGAACTTGAGGGGAAAAAACAGAAATATGAGAAGTTTGCAGATGAAGCAACCTAGAACAGTCTGGCAACAACTACATTTTTCCTTAGCAAAAGACTGACCTGGTGGTGTGAAACGGGTGTGTTGTCCTCCTCTTGGCTGAGCTCCTCTTCTGCAGACCAGCAGTTGGAAACGTGTGTGTGTGTGTGTGTATGAGAAAGTGTGAGTGCGCGGCTGTGCGAGGTGCCTGCGCCAGCGGCACCAAGAAAGGGGCGAGCGCTCAAGTTCATGCACATTTTTATTGAGTAGTAATATAAAATGCTTCTCTCATTGTTACAAGTGCATGCTTTGATTGCCAACATTTCGAAGTCAAATTACAAAGGCAAGGCTGTAGGCTGTAGTGAGTTACTTGGGCACTTATACAATTGTTAAAAAATATCAATGGACTGTTTTCTTTTTCCTTTTTTGAATGAACCAGTTGAAACCCATAACTGATATACAAAGGGAAAAAAGTGAAAAAATTACACATTTTGTGGCACATGACAGAACAGAATAAAATGACTAAACCATTATGACATTAACAGTTATCATGCATTTAGAATTCCACATGTAACTACAAACTTAGTTAAATTTCACAAGGTTTGCTAAACATGCTACCCATCTATATGTGCACTGACAAGCTTATGTTAAAAACTTTAAGAATACTCTCCCCTTAGATTTTTTCAAAGCTTTTTTTGATTACAAAATTTCAAAGGCATTAAGCATTTTTTTTAGAGAATATAAAGTACGCCAGTATACATACATTTCCAGTATAAGTCAGACCACTAAGCGCATTACAGTCCCATACAGGCCTATACAGCCATTTTTGTTTCTTAAAAAACATGCATAGGCAGATTTTTACAGAATATAGATGCTTTTCACTGCACTTAATATGGTGTCTTGTTCACTATACTTAAAAATGCACCACTCATAAATATTTAAATTCAGCAAGCCACAACCAAGACTTGATTTACCAAAAAAACCCAGAAACCTCCCCAAACCAAACCCCCCTAAATATAAACAGCAAAAAAAGATAAATGTTATCATTATTCCAGTTTTTGTTTAAACAAAGAAAAGGATAATCACTGCCAAATTAGTAAGATAAGTGTTATATTTAAAGAAGGGCATTGAAGCACACTAAAGAAACCTGAGGTAAGCATAATCTGTACAAAATTAAATTGTCTCTCTCTCGCTCACTCTCTCTTTTTTTTGGCATTTTAAACAAATTTCCAACATTCTTTTTTTTTCTTTTTTTTTCTGTATTTTTAAAGACTGCCTAATTTATATCATAGCCATTGTCTGACAAGAGTAGCAAAACATTATCAATAAATAGTCCTTATTTAGTTTGTACATTTTGTTAAAAATGTTTTGATGTTGTCCATGTTTAGTGGTGCAACTGTAAACGTACAATAGTTAGTAAGAAATTAAACAAAGTTTTCATGTCCAGTAACATAATAAAAGGCCTTTCATTAACATATCTAGAAGATCCCAATGCAGTAGGAAAACATGTTCATTCCCCTAACTTTGCAATATATACCAGCATTAGCTTTCATTTTTCTACAAGCATTTAAAGGCATATCCAAAGGAGGTGTCGATCCCCCACCCCCCTCCCACCAAAATAAAGGTTGCGATCTCTTCATAGATGATTTTGTAAACGGAATCCAACACCTGGCCCCCAGAGCAGGAAAGCTATGATCAGAGGCAAGAACATCCAACTGCTGCCGTGCAGCAACCCCGTCGCGCCCTGCAGCTCAACCCCCCTCCCCGGCAGCCGTCACTGGATATTGCTGCTATTACTGCCGTTGCTGTCAGTGCCATTAGTCTCTGTGGAGATTGCCTTGTTGATGGAGTTAAGGTTGGCATCGGAGGGCACATCTCTGCGCGGAGGCATTCGCTCATTAATTCGATCTAAGCCTTTGGCCTCTTCGAAGCTAGTGATCTTATGTTGGGGTGAAAATCCTTTGATAGCTAAATAAAGGATTATTAAAAAGCAAAATTAGCAACTTTAAACTCGCGGCAGTTTTTCCCCCAACTTAGCCACCAGAAAGCCCTTCTTTGAGAAGAGGGCAACGCAAAATCTGACCACATGACGGACTCCTTACCGTGTTCAGCAAGAGCTGGAGGTTAAGCACCACTGTCTCTTGCAAACCAATTCATTTTTTCTTTTTTTTTCCCAGCAAGATCAACTTCTGATACTTTGCTCTCCACTGGGGTTCAGCTTAAAATACTAAGTGGCTGATGCAAAACATGAGTTTGTCACAAGGAACAATGCTTAGGGACCAAGAGCCACCAGGCTGGCATCTCCTCTGAACTCAGAGCCTTAAAAACTGTGCGTCATCTTGCGTAGTTAGGCAAAGTTCCCAGGTGACTTTCCAAGACCACATGAAAGTCCAAAGCACAGGCCACCTGCAGACGGCAAAGCCGCCACGTGCCCGGTTCGGGACGGCGCTGCAACGTCCCCATTGCGCACGGGACGCTCGCTGCTCCCTAAGGGCAGTCGCCCTCCTTGACCTCCACGGACTAGCTCATGTGCAACAACAGTAAAGCAGGGCAACAAACAAGGAATCGTGGTGTTTTGGCACATTTATACCTTTCAACTTTGAAAAGCACATTTGAAAAACAAGGGACCAGAGTTCCAAGTGAAGAATTTTGAACTGCCTTTTAAAAACAGCATTAACGATGGCCCACTGGTCTTGGAGGACAGCCCCAGGCTCAGACATACATTTGTAACATGGAAACATTTGAAGAGCATGCTCTATATATATATTACATATATATTACATATATATATATATATATATATATATATATAAATATATATATGCATTTTTAATGATTTAAGATATTTAGATTTAAAGCCAAAGAGAAAAATGCACTGCAGGCAAGGCGGTCACAACTCCAAGAATCCGCAAAAGCCTTCCGTGCCTTTTTCTCTCACCTAACACACCAAATCCACCTCCTGTACTCCCAGGATGCCGGCCACACTTCTGTTATGCCTCTCTCTTAACATGCCATCAAGCAGAAATGGTCTGTTAGTATCAGGAAACTGCAGACTCCCCAGGGAGAAAATGGTAGGGGAGTTTCAAAAATCAGATTCAGGATTCCTTCCCTCCCTTTATCTCCTCTCTGCCCTCAAAGTCCTCCTCCATTCTGGACAAGCTTACACTTCTGTTAAAAACAAACAAAACCAAAACTCATCCCTAGTACCAATCTGTCACTCTGCATTTTATGAGGAGTGAGAAAAGCATTTTCATGCCAGTATTCTAGCCACGATTTGTCTGAAAATGGACAGATCACCTTTTGCCCCAGGATTTATTTCCTTAAAGCAGTTTCACCATGGTTATCTCGGAACATGTCTCTTAACACTCATTGCTTCAACTCAGGAAAAAACCCACAACAGGCGGGTGATTAGTCAAGTGAGCAGGGATGGAGCAGAGAAAACAGAACAGGCCCTACAGGAAGGTGCTTCCCTTGGCGTTCCCGGCCTTCCCCCTTGACGCTCCACCACGGCAGCGGAGGTGTCCGACACGGGCCCCGGCCAGTCCCTTTAGGCAGCAGCTTAACGGGCGGCACCAAGCGGCTGGTGCCAGCAGCAGCTGGAAAACGAAGCCATGTTTTGTCCGTCCTTAGCTAGGTCTGCACGGACCCGCTGCTGCCATGGGAGCTACCGGGGCTAACTAGAGGCGATGGCAAACCAAGGATTCACTGGAGGAGGGAATACTGCTGGCAGGGGTCACGGTCAATCGGTTGCATTTCGAGCAGACACATTATATATAATCTGTAATACTGAAGAAGGTGCTCTGCTGTAGTTGCTGGTCAGACAACGAGTATTAGCAGTTTACATTGAGAGTCTACTGAACACAACACAGTCACAGAAAGTCACAGAAAACAGCCAAACTGTCAACGAGAATGCACACTGCAGATTAGAGATTGCCAAGAGGAATAGATAATTCCAACATAAATAGCAGCTTACTCACTGCTATTTAGAAAGCAGTTGTATTTTCTCTTACTTATTCATTTACAGTTTTAATCACTGCCTTGCCAAACAATCAAAACAATTTCAGCTGGCCAAAAGGGCACGTCTCACCAACGGACAGCGATCATGGTTTTATTTTTTTTTCTTTCTTTCTTAAATTAACTAAAAAATTCCTTCAGGAAATTTGATAGGGGCAAGAACAAAATACAACTGAAGAATTTTGTTTTAAAGGGGAATTCTGAAAATTCTTCTCCCAAAACTTTAGAATACTGAATATTTTATGTCTATAGTGCAATATGTTATTGCTCACTTCTTAACGTAGATAAAAAATAGCTTCAATTGGAGGTCTATCAATGAAGTGCCCATTCTAAACACTAGTCATTCCAACTCTTCTGAGGCAGCCAGTCACTTAACATGTCTAGCTTAAATGTTGTTGATGTTAATGGTTGCTCTAATGTTAATACCCAGTGTGTAAACTGCCACTACCAGAGGAAACAGACAGCTTGCAGACAAATGTCTCATGTTGTACTTTTTAAAGAGAAACAGAAACATGCTGAACTGCAACAAAAGACTGATAAGAATTTTTTACTAGTGACCTACAAGAAGGGGAAAAAAAAGAAAAACTGAAGGATAAAAAAAGACCACAAAAAAAAAAAAAAAGAAAAAAAGAAGAAAAGGAAAAAAGGAAAAAAGGCAATGTTTCTCAAATCTGTGTGCTTTTCAACACTAGGGATTGCTGAAAATGATTCGCAGCAGAAAAATGACCTGGCCTTTAGCGTGAGCTGCATGGCAGAGCCACCCTGTCGTGTCCCCTGAAATGCAGAGCCCCTGACCTCTGCCTGTGCACTGCTCTGTCTGCTTCAAGGTACCCAAATTCCAGCGGTGATTGCAACTTTCAGGAAAGGAAAAAGACACCACCATCACCAGAAAAAAAAAAAAGCAAAACATTTTCCCCTTTAAAGCAATTACATTTTGGTTAATACCGAGCCACAATTGTTAGCCCAACACCCACACAATCTGTACAAGCTACAGCAAAATGAATACACCCAGCAGAGCCCTTATCTGTTGTAGGAGCAACAGAAAGGGGACTGGCCAATTTACCTTCATCAGCCTCAATAGCCTCAACAGTAGCTGAAGAGAAGAAAGGGGTAGCAAAACGAATGAGAAAATGAGCAGAGGATTTCAAGTCTAAGAACAAGTCAGTGAATAGCAAAGGAGCTAACACACTAATGTTACTGTAAGTGCTGGATTTTGGCAAAACAGACACACATAGAAATGCTACACGAAACAATAATCTCCAGATTAAATTAAGCTAACATTTGTTTTGAAGCAGAAAGAATTCACATATCAAAAGCTCTTTAAGACATACTTGAATGTTTTTCTTTTAACTCAAAAATTACAAAGTGAAAATGGGTTCCTTATTGCACATCTGATCTGCTACATTTATTGTATAATTCTCACAACATTTAAAAAAGAGCAGTTGCATTTGCACTGTTAAAAGTGCAAAGTGACAAAGTTATCACCAAAAAAAAACAAAAATAAAAATCACACAACTGAAGAGGTCACTTTGGAGAAGTATTTGCTGCCACTACAGCAGCAAAAATGCCACACGTGCATCTCCAGGAATATTTTTTCTCTCTTCTGATGAAAAGAAAGCTCCCTGCAACATGGGAGGGAATTTGCTCAGACAACTTTTCCTTGGCTTGCAGGCTTGCTCAATCTGCTCCAACTGCAAACCTCCTTTACAACAACCCAATTTCTGAAAATTAAACTTTTTTTTTTCATGTTTCAATACTGAAAGCTGCTAGGCCCCCAAAATTGCAAAAGGCCTGGTCAGAGAGAAAAAAGTTTATCAGGAGGTTCCTGCAGTCCTATGAGCAAACTGTATTTCACCGCTATCTTGAAATCATTGATTGTTATTTAAAACACCCTCTGCGTTCAAATGCTACCCAGGAGGCTTGACTTGAATTTAATTCTGCAGCTGGATATTAGGAAGCTGAAACCAATCAGCAAATACAATCTCATATAGCAATGGCAGGTCCAATATTTAAAAGGTATTTTGATTTCCAAGAACTCCACTCATTTAGACAATAAGTCAAAAAGCAAAACTTTAAGGAATTGACCTTTTCTTTTTCTTTATTTCTCTTGGTGTAGAAATTTTTCTGTCTTCCATAAAGCCAAACTAATCTTTTACCTTTTTTTAATTAGGATGTTAAATATGGATTGAGTCAACACTAGAAGAGGTATACAATCATCTTGCTGCATGGGTAAAGTGGAGAAGAAAGTCCACATGCACCAAGGTAAGCATATGGCTCTTGAGCCACAGAGCAAGAGAAATGGCAGAATTAAGCAACTAAACCAACGTGAACTCAAAATAAAAGAAATCACAGTAACCACAATCAGGAAAAGAACATGAGTAACCAGATCCAAACCAGCACTGACATATTAGGAAAAAAAAGAGAAGTGGCTAGAATGGGTACTGCCATAGAACATACCAGTCATATTTTCTGTTAATGCAATAGTGAGAACATGTGCTTAACAGAAACTATGCGAATTTCAGATTATATGGTGAATGGTGTACTATGTGTCAACTGATACAGAAGCCTGTATATAGAGATGTTTTACTAAGCCAGAATACTGCAGTATGAGGAGATTGTCCTTTTAACCACTGTAGCAAGAACTTTTGCCAATATTCTAAAAATTAATTTAATTCCCTAGTATTTTGCCAGGGCAACAACAGCAGATATTCTTTGGGCCAAATTTTCTGACAATTCTAAGGAAACAATATTGAGCAGAGCCTAGATGAGACCCCAGTCCCTTGAAAGGAAGCAGCCTGTGGAATCATATTGCAGCATTTTCCAAGCAGAGCATTACTAGGTGCGGAACACACAAGTCATCCAAAAGGAAAAGGGAAGGAGAAAATGGGAAAAGGTTTACCAAAGAATACCTGAGTCTTCTAGAAAAAAGAGACAGTAAAGGGAAAAAAAATACAGAGAAAGAGTACTCCAGGAAAGAAACAGCAAGAGGCTGAGACTGTTAAGAATATAAACACAAATCTATTTCTTATATGTACTGACAAGAGAACTCCGGTAAGTTTAAGGTAAGCTTATGTGCATAGCATATTCTACAGCAATGTACACATTAAAGAAAGAGATTACAGTAATAAATTAAATACTTTGCGGTTCCTTATTCCAAGAGGCTCCTTATCAAAGGCAGCCTTATTATCAACTTATGGATTTCCTGTAACAAAAAGCATTTGGTATAAAACTGAGTTGACAACCTGTATTGTGTTTGTGCACAAGGCAAAACCAGTGTTTGTAAGAACCTTCCTTTACTTTGGCTCAAATCAGAATGTGAAATTCTTCTCATGCTGTCACACAGAATCAGTACAGATAAAATCTACTCCTCTAACTACTTTTATTGGTGAATCTCTAAGAGAAAGAACAAATCAGATAATAAGAGTTGGAGCGTTATTATCTAAGCTGAATCTTCAGCACTCAGTGTATCAAAAGTTGGTCTTAAAACACATAATAAAAGATTACACTAAACTGTGGAAGAGTCACGAGATTTACCATTCTGAACAACTGACTTTCAGAAATTTTTCTTCTTTTTAAAAAAAAAAGTCAGTGGTACGTAAAGACTCTCGGGAAGTGGCCTTACATGAACTGCTCACAAATGCTCAAGTACAAGAAACCATCTGTTTTACTCTGTGCTTCATTTTATTTATTTTCTCTGAGAAGACTGTGGTTATTTTTCTTGCTTTCTGCAGTTAAAAAGTCATTTTTATTTTCCACACACCATGTCACACACAGGCAAACATGCTTACCGCTTTGCAGTGTTTGTTTCCCTCCAGAGAGCACACCACTGGGCAGCATCCCTGTTGGAGTCAAGCCCTTCAGTGTCAGCACGCTTTCACTCTCTTCTCTGCAGGGGCAGGGAGGAAAAGAAAAAAAGGTAAATCATTTTTTGCCTTTTAGTTTTTGTTTTGTTTAACACTGACAATATTCTAGACATTTTTAGTTGCATCTGTCCTGCAGTGATTGGGTTCTGCTCAATGCCTTGCCTAGACAAGGGGTGATGCACACAGCTCAGTCTTCCCCACAATGTTCACAACGTGCTTTCTCCTCCACGTACGTAGCTCACCAAGGCACCCTACAACACCCAGACTCCCGGTGTAGAAATACTCCAACCTTGGCTGTATGACATGATGTATGCCATGATGTATGCAAACACATGGACTTGCCTTCAGTGTCAAAACCAAAACCACGTAAGAAGGAAGACCAAAGGAGCAGTACCTGCCAGCCACATGGTCAGATCTGCCTCATATGATGTGGGCAGAAGTACACTTCAACTCTTGTTTTGTTTTTGTCTACACTAATAATCAGAAGCATCATTTATTATTGATCAGCCACCAAAAAACACCTAAAAAGCTCACTCAAATTAATAAGTAATTTCACTCAACATGTTTTTAAAGCATTTTTTTCTACATCTTTTCTGTATGCTGAAAGTGACACTGATCTCAAGGAAAAGAGTTTAGGAAGCTTAAATATATTCTGCAGTTCTCCAAATATACATGTTTTCTAATTTATGTCAACAACAATATCACAGCTCTATCCAGACAAGAAGTTAAATACAGCTTTCCATGAGCTCTACAGTGCTGTCTCTGATGACATACTTTCTCAACAGCAAAATTGACCCCAATTCTCTAGGAGACGCCTATTTGGAAGCATTTTACTTTCAAATGTATAATGACATTAAGCTGGAGGAAGCAAACACAAAAACAGAATTTAATTCTGCATTTGCTTGTTGATACTGTGGTTCTGTCTATCAAAATTGTCCATCAACAATTCTAGTACATTCAATTTTCTTGAAGAGTCCATGCCCTGAATTACTCATGTATTTCAAACAGTTCTTGTTTACTCACATTGTATGCTCAAGTTATTTTTAGTTTGATAATAAATCTTCCTGTACACGTAACTTTTCTGTAAAAGTTAAGATCGGTTTGTCTGTTCTTCTTTAAAGCTTTTCAAGTCATTAGAATGAATGCAACAGCCAAGTTTATCCAGAATTAACATGGCATTTTCCCCCCATCAAACAATATTACATCCTGAAGTTTTTGCCTTCTCCTGATTATTTGCGTCTTCAAGTGCATAATCCACATTTTCAGTTTAGTCTATTTCTTCTCTTGGACTAAACTGCAATAGCATTTATAGCTTTGCCTTCATAGCAAATGTTTATGTTGCCGTACTTTTTCTTTAAGAGATGTGTCCCTGAAATGCTTTTCTATCACAAATTCTTATATTTTTAGCCTTCCATGTTATTTACTTGGTATTTAATCTCTCTCATGCCCTTATTTAACTGATTAGATATTTCATTTACCTCCTGGCTGCTTCAATATATTCAGAGGAAAGTCAGATTAAAGAGTACAAGGTCACAGAGAGACAGTCTTCCACTGAACTTAAGCTGTTGTTTCTATGATGACTTTTCCTTGGCAAAGCTTATTTATAACCTTTGAAATTGAATACAATATTTTGCCATCTAATTTTAAGACTTAAGTAGTCAAAAATGATTGCACAGATACGAGTTTAAAATTACATGGTCACCACGGCTTAGAGAATAGCCACTTGACTGAACCCTTTGACTGTGATGCGAGTGGGCATTGCTTGATTGGAAAAACTTTTCCATTACCAGTGGAATAAGTTTCACACCAAAACAAGAAAAAGACTTCTGAAATAGGCTGGTTTTTCCACCTCAGGCTTTTCATGGTTATAACCAGATATCAGATACTTGTTTATTAAATGGGCATCTTGCTAGCAAAGGCTTAAAAAATAATCAAGGCCATTCTAAAGAGATACTACTTGCAAGATTCTAATCCTCGTGTAATCTTGGCTGCCAGCAGCCTGGCATTTAGCTAAGAACAACCAAGTTGTCACAGCAAGAGGAGGAGAATACCTGAACAGAGTTACTGGCCCGG
The DNA here is from genome assembly GCA_032353885.1 of Nothura maculosa. Taxonomy (NCBI): domain Eukaryota; kingdom Metazoa; phylum Chordata; class Aves; order Tinamiformes; family Tinamidae; genus Nothura; species Nothura maculosa. The sequence continues at coordinate 1,140,321 of JAUBOD010000033.1, read as the reverse complement.
AGCTGCTATGAAATGTCCATCCCACTGGGAGACTCGTCAGCAGAACTGCCCCATGGAGCTACCTGCTGATCTGCCGACTCTGCCCCTGACCGCAGCAAGGATGCATTGTGTTTGCTGCCTAATGTGAGGGCAGAGCAAAGGAAAACCCCCATCTGCTCTCCTCCTTCCCAAGTCCTAAAGCCATCAGTATCCAACGTGAGTAACAGCTTGAGCAAGGGAATCGCTTCCTGACACAGTACGCTCTGGTCTTTTGGAGATGTTGGGATACATATAGCTGCAGTAAGCAACAAAGCTGAACAAAGAAACAAATCCAGACCAACACTCTCAAACAGTCTGACCTCCCTTCAGCGAAAGATCAAGATTTTCATCAGTGCCCCAATACTCCGATTTTCCTGAGGTAATTGAAGGGGGCTGCAGTGTTCAAATAGTACTAAAGCTGAAGGCAACCAGGCTCGTGTATATCACCCTAAAGCTGAGCACACACAAAAATGATGCTGTAGCCTCATCTCCTCCCTGAAAGCAATGAATAGCCTGGCCCCAGAGTTCTTTCCAAAAGTTCTGACTTATTTGTGACATGGGTTGCTTGCAAGTTATCAAAAGTCAAAACCCATCTGCTGAGCATCCAATTTGAGGCCCTTTTGTACATTCTAACTCCAGCTTTCAGTCCGTTCATCCTGCTCTTCAAACAATGTTCCACAGTAAAATACAGTAGATCCAGAACCTACAGTTGAAGGTTATGGGAGAAAGCCAGAGCTCCCCAGCTTTGTTTGCTTGACTATCGTTAGAGAAAATAATCATGCTGTTTCATGAAGGTGGTGGCAATGTCAGCCTCAGGCTCCACGCCAGACTTAACACTGAGGAGCAGGTAGAAACATCTGATTGCTCCTCCATCTACTTCAGAGAAGATGCATTAAACCTACTTTTTATTTAATACAGGTATCCCTTTGAATTAGTGCTCACATCTGCAGCAATTCACATGCAACACTGGGGGAACGCGAGGTATGAAGCCTGTCACCTGGGTATGCGACACAGAACTATGCTGCAGCATCTGCAAGGCGTGGGCCAACTGCTGTGCCCTTGCAAAGCCCCACTGACAACCTGCCTACTGCTTGCACATTGCAGAACAGTCTCATATCGAGCAAATTCGGGAGTTTTGGCTGAAATTAAAGTAGTATCCTTCGAGTAATTATAGCAATATCAAAAAATCAATATATAAAACAAGATAAAAAAAGCCCATAAAAACAAAGAGAAAAAAATACACAAATAAGCAACACTTGAAAATGTTTTGGACCTGCTGTAATAAGCATGAACTGACTATAGCAGAGGAGCATGCAATTTCCTGGAAAAACAAAATAACTCTTATTACAGAGGAGGAAAATCTATTTTCTCTGCGCAGCCGTCACTGCAGCACAGCACACGAATGCTTTTTAGTCTTAGAGACAGCAAATTGGAAGGCCTAAACATCAAGTAGCAAGGAGTTATTGGGGTTCATTTGTCCGGGGAGGTGCAAACTGAGGTAACCGGTTGCTGTTTGCATTGATTTGCTCAAGATTTAGTTAAATGAGCCTAATGCTTTTGTCTTTAATCTTTTGTCTTGAATCATCATTCCTCATGGATGTTGCAACAACCGTAGGTGAGGAAGCTGGAGAGTCGGCTGCCTTTTTAACAGGATATTACGCTGAACATGCTCATTCCCTACATGCAACTGTTGCCTCACTGTGGCTAACAATCTTATTTTCTTATTTAATACTGGAGAGCAAGAGGCTTTCTTAACAGTCAGTGTCTTTGCTTCTTTTTTTTTTTTTTTTTTTTTTTTTTTTTTTTGCTTTTTAGCTGCAAGTTCACCAAAAGCACTGAGTAAAACTATTTAGAGTCGAAATAAATAGAGATATGGTACAGATAAAATGGTCTTGGAAAAGGTTCTAGGGTGACATATTTGAAAGGTGACCAGGTGATATATTAAAATATCAAATGTTTGCTGTTCAATTTGTTGTAGAATGCTCTTAATAATCTTTAGATTTCCTCTAACATAAGAATACAAAAAAAATCCTTTAACATAAAATTACCAAAACAACAAAAACCTTACCTTAGCACTGAGAAAACTCTAGCCATTTTTCCTATTGCTCTTATCTTGTTTCTTATAACTTCCTTTCGAGCTGCAGCTGTTGCTCCTATGGAAAATACATTAAAAACAGTTACAGTGACTTACAAACAATAAACCATTACTCTGAAGTCAGAATACAATGATTTTACTATATATAAGAACCACCAGATTGGTACTATACAGTTTGCCAAACTAAGCCATATCCGCAGATAAGACCCCAAATATGTATTCGTTATACATAGCTCAAGATTCTTTCACTGCTCTTGAACACACTAATTAATGGTGCCTGGAGAGATATGATCCTTTTCCTGCTACACATTAAAACAACATTTTTTCACCAATGTAATCCAAGTTTGCATTTAATAAAATATGTTCAGAGATGACAGGCTACTGAAAACAAGTTCTTTTTAATTAGATAAAATGCAAAGAAAGATATTCAACATGAACAAAGTCTGAACCACTAAAAATCTGCCTTCTAGAATTTTTTTGATGCAACAGTTAAAATTGATTGCCAGATCTTGCCATTTTAAGTGGAGAAGACACATTTTATTTAGTTTTCAAAAAAGTGACTACGGTACAAATTTGGGTCCAAGACAGGCCTAGCAGGCATTCTCCCCATCCTTCTCAAAAATACATTTAACTAGTTATAAACTCTACAAAATTGGATTCTTGCAAAGCAGTGTGAGTTTATGGGCACTGCGGCAGCGAGCCGTGGTCCGAGGGAGCTGCGCGGCCCCCAGCGCTCCCACCTCTGCCATCGCCATGCGTGGCTCCTCGCCTTGCCTGGCTGCTGCACTTCTCTACTGCCCTGAAACCTGCCACAGCTGGAGACAACTGCTGGGAACCCTGTGACCACTTAACCGTGTGTCACAAGTGAACACGTCCCTTGGCTGCCATCTACGATTTTAGATGAGGTGAAATGGATGTATGTTTTTTTTCTGGGCTTTGCTTTCAAAACAAACAATCCTCTTCCTCAGAAGTTTCAAAATTGAAAATAAACTCAATTCCTAAATCCTACAGCTCTTCAAAAGCAAGCAAAGAACAAATATCACAGGTAATGACATAAAAAACAAGGATGACTTTCACTGCAACATGTAATATTCAGGTAGCTTAAGTTTAATCCCAAACGGTGCTGGGGATGGATTTTATCAGCTTCTCAGCTTCAAGCTGCGAGTCTGCTGGGCACTGGCAGGGCACCCGCAGCAGCGTGTGCGTGGCTACTGCTAGGTTTTTGTGCAGGCTGGGGAGCAGAAACTTGATTTCTTATAATCAAGCATGCAGAATTTGCCTAATCAAGTACGATGCATTATTTTCAAGCATTTCTATTTGCCCTGCTGATCCATCTAGCGATCAAGTCTATATCTTGAAGCTCAGCCTGGAAGAAGCTCTGCTCACAAGGATCTTTCAAATGCTCATCCTTGGCATAAATTCATAATTCTGAACAACCAAGAGCAAGAGAAAAGGTAGCTATAACTAGGATTGTATTTACTGTATTAGAAAAAGCTTAATGAAAAAATGAAATTAAACAATAATAATTGTTAGGAATAGAGAAAATATATTCCTGCCTCAGCTACTACAGTCTCACTGAGCTGTATTCTCAAGGCAGATATGATGTGGTTTTCACTCCTCTGGAAGCAAAACTCTGCACTTAAAATAGCAATCACCTTTTCTCAGGTCTCTCTATCCCTATTCCTTTCTTTCTTAAAAGCACACACTGCTTCAGCTGATCTTGTAAGTCAAGTTGATTGTTTCCAGCCACTATTTATTTTTTCAGAAGATACAACCAAGAATTAAAGACTGGAAATATGATTTATTACTGAGGTAGATATCTCCCCAAAGACCTGATATTCACACTGCGATATTGCTGTGTTAGCTCTGACTGGCCGAGCTGGTCAAGAGCCCTGGGACTGCATCCTGTGCGTCCACAAGCCCTTGGCTCTCGCTCGCACTGTGAGTGCTCCTGTCAGCACCGCCAAATTCACCGTGACCGCAGAGCGCTGCCGGATTACGGCAGCTACACCTCAGCGTACGCTCATGTCCAAGAAAATGGGTCATAGCCAAAGAAACGGCTGGCGATAAAATGATTCAATTTAGCCTTTGCAAACAATGCCTTCTATCCCTTAATTTTTCTTTCAATATCTTAAATCATATTTGCAGGAAGAGAACCTATTTTTTTTTTTAAAAAAAAAGCTATTGCAGTTAAATTTGGAAGCAACATTACATAGGAGCAATGGGCAAGAAAAGCTCTACTACTTATTTCTTAAGCAATTTTACACCTTTTCCTGAATTTTGGATTTGTAGCATCTTTCAAGCTGGACAGGATTCCAGTAGGATTTCTTATGTAAAATGTAATATAGATATCCAGGTTATGAAGCAGAACAATGAAAAATATTCCAAGGTGCAGGGATGAATGGCTGAATAATAGTTCTGAGTAAAGAAATAAAAAACGCTCAGTGGTATCCTAATATATAATATATGATACAACTAAGCATTAGCGAAGTGATACAAAGGCAAATTAATGACAATTAAGCCCTAACTTAAATACCTTTCTTCTGTGCATAAATGGGATCTTCTTAAAGGTTCCAAAAGGGAGGGGGAAAGAAAAAGATCAGTGACGGTTGTAGAAGGAAAATAAATAAAAAAAAAAGAACATTTGACAACATCAATGGAAACGCAATGTTTAAGTAAAGTCTGAAAAACAGAAAAGAAACAAATTAAGTAGGGAACATCCAAAAGGAAAGAAGCAGATGGGGAACTATGGGATGGAAAAAAAAAAAAAAAAAAAGAGAGAAGAGAAGATTTTCAGCTTAAAGCCTTGTTAGTAGGTTGTGCAGGAAGCCAGCATGCAGCTTGCACAGCCTCAGCCTGCCGCCCCTTCAGCACCTGCTTTTGCCCCATGTTATTGAAACCGCTCCGAAGGGGCGGAATCAGGATCTGCTGCTGTTTTGAATTAAGAGCCCTCCACACCCCACTCTGCTTGGGGCACCCCTAGCAGCCAACACCTTTTCCTGACAAATATCAGAAGCCAGTTTCTCCGGCTTGTTTGTATATGCTGACAACAGCTCCCTATCATCACAGGCACGGGGGTGCTGCTGCTTCCCAAGCCGGCATTATACACCCCACATGTGGTTTTCCCTGATTCCTGCGCATGCACCAGCCAGAGTGACCTAGCGCACAGCCAGCACGTGGCCATGGCAGTGCATTTGCTAGGGGCTGCACTTCTAATCCTCAGAGCAGCACAAGTGCAGCGCTGCAGAGGCTGGGCCCTGCTGCACCACGACTCCCATTTGGGGAATGCTGCCTGTTCATGTGTTGAAGGAACATGAAATACTAGGCATACACAAACAACTTCCTCTGGAAAAGAAAAAAATAAATCACCATATTAGAACAGAGAGCAAGCAGGCACTGCATCCTCACCTTGCCAGTTTTGCAGAAAAACAAACATAAACTAATGAAAATTAACTCGCGTTCCTCTCCTCATTACAAGTTAAGTGATTTAAGAGCTAAGATGCTCTCACTTGCATAGCCACAAACCTGGATGCTCTTAGTGAGGTGTCAGGGAGCAAGCAGCACCGAAGGAAGGGGCCCTGGCTGTTGCTAACTCCGTCTCTGTGCTCTGCTCGTTGCTGCAGAGCTCTCCCTAGGCAGAGTCTGGTGTGCTGAAGAGCTGGGGCCAAACTCACAAGTGGCAGCTCACCACACAGCTCGGTTTTGGTCAGCAAGACATATTTGACTCGGTAATTTGGCTTACTGTCAGAGTGCAGCACTTTGCCCAGGAAGCTGTGCTTCAGGAGAAGAGGAATGGCTGCAGCCTGCACTACGGCAGTTGCTTTTCCAGGAGAAGGCTGTGTGCTGCCGCAGCGAAGACAGTGGGAAAACCGATGCAGGTAATTAAGAAGTCCCTTAATGCCAAATCATGACAGTGACACATACAAAGCAAGCAGAGCATGTGTGTCAAGTTGCCTATTGTATTATTGCACCCTTTTAATTAGCAGCTTGGTTTTTCAATCAAACACATGAGGCCACAAATGTTACCAATTAAAATATAACAGGACTGTATGCTGCTGAGATGGAAGTATTTGTAGCTCGGGTTGCTAAGCAATACATCTGATGCACAAACCATACAGCACTCTAGCTAATGTTCACCCAAGACATTTCTGCTGGATCAGATTATGTTGCAACCACCAGAGCAAAGAGAAAAAAAAGTACAAGAGCAAATTATCAGAGATGAGAAAACTTGACATATCTTGTCCTTTCATTTTTAAAGCAAGCAAACCCAAAAGGCCAATTTAGGCCATCAAGGAGAGTCAGTCAAGGGCGCTATGGCTGCTATTGAGGTGCTCTCCCATTGAAGCACACAAATTGCCTGCAGTAAATTGATCAGATTCCTCACAAAGCTATTGCCTTAAGGAAGAAAAAAAAAAAGAAAAAACCCAAAAAACCAAAAGGAATACATGCTGCCAAGCATCCTGCTCAGGGCTACATGTAACATGCAGGACACAGATCAAAAACTGGCTCACAACAACACCGTGCAGTGAGGTCAGGCAGTATTGATGGGGTTTTGTTTTGAAGGGAAAAGTGAGAAGGGAAGGCAGAAGGCAAGAATGTGAAAGAGAAGGTAACAAATGAATGATCAGTGCAAACCATAGTGATGGATCATTCTCATTACATGTGGACACCCAGGTCAGGGCATGTTCAAACTGCAAGGAGAGAAAGGAAATCAGCAGCAAGCCCTGAAAACTACAGATGATGCAAAGAGAAATGATGGTTTAAGGGAATCATTTCATCAAACAAAAGGCACCTGCTGTCATAGATATCGGACATTTCTATCAGTCTGAAGAGAAATGTCAGTGGACAAAATGACTGTGCTCCGCAGTCCTTCAGAGGAGCTAGGCAAAAATTATCTAAGAAAAATGATAGCAATGTTGACCGACTACAAGGCTGTCAATTCACAGCCTTTGCAGAAACAGCTGTGAACTGATCATCATTAGGTCTATTTCATCAAGACCACAAAAGAAACGTATCCTGCATTCCCCCTCCCCAAAAGGGCAACGCTTGAAGAAAAATAAGAAAAGCGAGAGCGGATAGAGATATATCTGAAAGATGATTTTCCCTGACAGTAGCGTTAATAACTCCAAAGGCAACAGGAAATCATTAAATATCAGTCTCAAATTTAATTAACTCTCAAATCTGCTTTTATGCTGCTTTTATGTCTGAATCCTTCAGTCTCTTCGATGTGGCCATCCTCACTGACCGCTGCTCCCAGTGGGTGGGAGGCAGGAGGGCACCCCCGAGCTCATTGGGGACCAGCGTTGTTGACTCCCTCGACAGCTACCAGTGGACATCGGTATGTGCAACATCTGGATTTAGCTCCACCTTCCTGCGACTTTCTAGCACCTCCCTCAACACAAGGTTTTCCGCAGGGAAAGCCTTCATCCAGAAAAGTCTGAGTCCAGTCAGACCATGGAGTTAAATGCTGTGCTGCCCAGCACTGTTTATTCACTTCTCATGCAGCAGTTGTAATGCTGCTGCATAGAGCTCTGCAGCACGGAGCCCTGTGAGGAAGAGCACTTGAGGCTGCCTTCCGGCTCGGGCGGCGCCCCAGGAAAGCTCCAGGCCCCCTGGATCCTGCTCCACCACCCCCACACAGCACGGAAAACATCCAGGCTTCCTACAGCCGGAGCACCGTCATTTTGTAGGTGCTATGGGAACAAACTGTCATCCAAGATCCCTGATGATGGGACCTGTTTGCAGCCATGAAGACACTCTGCGGTAGCTTCTGCATGGCAACACCAACACTCTCACTAACATGTGACAAGAGGCCCAAAAACTTTGGCATTAACCCATGTGTGTTGTGTTTAGTGTCTATGAAAGTTTACAGCACAACTTCAAATGAAAATATTAGAATAAAGCCTAACTCATTCAAAAACCCTCCTCATTGAATTCAGTGGTGTTTCAGCCTGTGCTTAAGAGCTTGCTTGAGCCAGACGTTTCAAGCACGCAGGTCTCTTGCTACTGTATTTAATTTGACAGAGTTTTTACTCATTGTATGCCTCCATACAGTTTCACACGTTACTTTAATTACACAGTAGCTACTTATTTAAATTTCATGAGAAAAATTGGGCTCAGTATTCGAACAGGTGTTTTCTCTGCACTGATTACTGGTTTCAATAAATTCAGCTTTTGTATCGAGTCCTGCAAGCTAATGGTTCATGTCCACACTCCGTAGCCTTGTAGAATGGCGGGGACCTGTGTTTGCCTTTCTGGAGGAAATAACAAGTGCTATACTCTAAATTCTTCTTTCCCATCATATAGGAAAAATCTGTGGTATAGGTCCCTTTCTAAAGGGTAAAAAATAAGTTAGTGATCATTTTAATTATTGGCTACTAATTACAATTTCATTAAATATGTTACTCTGACAAGTTCTTCATTGGCCCTTTCTTTCATTTTACCCACAGACACGTTGAGATTATTTCCACTGATGGTTTTGTGATGCTGTATTTTTCAAAATTCTTTTTTAGCATATTATATTTCTTGTTCTTTCTCTCTCTTTTTTCTTTTAATGCAGAAAACATTTGCAGTAAGAACATTAGGAACACATGGGATTTGTTCAAATCTGTTCAACTGAGAAGGAAGATTATGGAGAACTGCAATTTACTCTTATACAGTCATAACAGAAAATAACGCCTAACAGAATAAATGTACTTCTGAGAAGGCTGCAGGATAAAATATCCAATACAAAGGAATCAGCAGGTACGAGGATGAGCTGACTTATCCTATAGATTCCAGACCAAGAAATAACATAAGTGAAACTCTTTTCCCTTCCATTTTTTAAAAGCAGAAACTTTTTTTTGCATACGTTGATTTTTTTAACCCTTATATTGATTCTGAAAGACTTTGAAATACACAGTTGCATTTTAAAACTTTTCAGATTAACAAAATAAAATTTCAAGTATTGTTCTTCCAAAGTTGTAGCAGACACGCTTGGAAGTAGTGCTGCAGGAAAGGCAATTACACCAGATCAAATTATTTCATCCATTTAGTGAAGCTTTCCATAGGAAGCACTGGGATAGTGTGCATAAAAATCAACAGCTGACCCCTTCAAGACAACACAACCCAAATTTAATGGAATGAAATACATTTTCTTCCAAATCAAATATAGCTAGACCAGAAAGAGACTTGTATTTCTGGCTAGGGTTAGAACGGGGCAAAAGCTAAATTAATTCTTTCCAAAACATGCAGTAAGCAAATCCACTGGAGTTCAGCGCAACAGTTGCTTTGAGCAGCTCAGAACTTAGACGGGATCCAGAGAATTATCCTAGGGTTAGTAAATAAACTTTAAAAGTATTTTCAAAGCAAACCATCTCAACCAAAGAGAGAAGATTCTTACCATCAAAACCATCTTCCTCTGTCCCTAATTCATCATCAGAGCAGATGTTCAGCACGTTTACCAGCATCTCTGTCACTAGAATGGGAAACAAATGCAACAAGTTGACACTGAGGTTCACTAGTTTGTCTGAGAGCAAACTGTAGGTGTAGTAGTGTTAATGAAAACGCTGTATGGGAATGGCAACGAGTTTCAAACAACACAGACCTTACTTGATACGTGTAGTAATACAACCTTGAATTGGAAGATCCTGTGTACTTGGCAAAAGGGCTGTTTGCATACAATTTTAATGAACAGCTCATCCCAAAATACCAAACATCTCAAACTAACTTTTTTTCTTTTTTTCTTAATCATGCGTTTATGATTTCTCTTTTTGCAGATGTCTGACAACCTGGTAATGTTTTTTTTCTCCCTGCAAACGAATTTTTGCCTTTCACCTAACTTGGGCAGAGAAGTGGTTAACAGAATTGACCCCTCTTCACTTCCTGCCACATTGCTGCAGCATTTGAATTTCTTCTGTAGCAAACTAAAGGATTGATATTCCCATTTAAAAGGTTTTAAAAGGGATCACAAAACACCTTCATTTATACTGAGATTCTGCATATTGTACTTTGAATTCAGCAAAAGCTTAATCCTTCTGAGGTGACTATAAATTGCTAGTGTCCTCTGAAATCCAGCGCACATAATATGGATAGAAATGTCATTTTAGTTACAATATGCACAGCTTGATGATTGCACATCTTGTGCACTGTAGGCTCAGCCTCAAGCTGCACCTGAATTGGCACCAGCCCTTTTTGAAACGGCAACAGTGGGAAACTAATTGGAGACACACGGTGCAAGTAGAGCCGACCTCCCCCCCACTGCCAAAATCACAACCAAGGAAGTGGAATTTAGAGCTCAAAAAAGTCAAAGTTAAGAGGTAAAAATGTGAAATCATTAGCAGACAGATTAAAAACTTCACTACATCTACATGTAATAAGCATCATTAAAAGGGTTACCAAGCACATCTAATCTTGTAGCAGCTACACAGGCTGAAAGGGTAAATTTTAAATTCAAGTGGTGGTTAAAATCTTCTGTGACAAAAGTGATCGTTTGGCAAATCAAGTGGGACAAAATTATGTTTTTCCTAAATTAGTGAAGGATTTAATATTTTCCTATAACAGTATTAGTGGAAAGACTTTCCACACTATCAATGACCAGTGTAACTAACAGCTTCCTACCTTGGATGGCCTTTGAAGGCAAAAGTCTATAAAAAAAAGAAATAAATCAAAAGCCATGTAGAGCACCAACTCTTATTCTCATGAGGTGTATTTTGCAGAGGAAGGGAAAACATGGATTTCACCTTCTTTTCCTCTTCTGCGGTTTAAAAATCTCCAAGCTATTGTCTACAGTGACCACTGGGAAGTCACAAAGGAGTAAAAAAGGGAAGTGGCCATCGTCCCGGGAGCTTGCTTAATCTTACTGTGTGGTCTGCAGCCTCTGCTGAGAACAATCCCTGTGGGAAATCTCTGGAAATCCATCGTTTAGAGCCATGCTCACAGAACACATTCATTAAAAAAAAAATAAATCTAGGCCTAAGACAATGAAAATGTGTTACCTGCTTTACAAAAGTCTACAAGCTGCATCACCACAGATCATGCAACAACTCCATTAGTGGAAACAGCTGCCTATTCTCTGTTGATGTGTTTTTTATTGTCTACCTGTTTTGTTCTCTGTGACCTTAGGTTTCTCCTGGCATCTTTCCTAGCAGGAAGGAGTAACTGAAAACAAAGCGGACTACAGGTAAGAGTCACAGCTGGCTATGCTTTAAGTTGCCTATTAAGAGAGAACTGTTATTCTAAGCAGCTTTTAAGAGCTTGTTATAGTTTTCTAGCAGTGATTGCTGTAATAGCAATATGCTACAATAGATGGATCAAAGCAAGTTTCATCTCAAACCTTAAAAAAATATGACTTCAGGTTTTAACAGCTTGCCACTGTGCCTGCATTGAACAGGGCAGACGAGGGGCCTTTCCCTCCTCCTGTGCGCTTGCCATGCCTAGTGTGGAGCTGGTTTCAGCAGCATTGAGAGCTTCATGGTGCAGTAAGACATGAGCTGCCCTTGTTGGCTCCTACTCACAAGGGATGAGGCACCACAAGCTCTGTGCAAAGACAGGGCGAAGGGGCAGGTTCTTCCCTTCTGCCATCAGTCTGTGCTAGTCACAGCTGTCCAGAGCGAGCCCCAGTCTCACCATGTCTGTAGCGATGCACCGCCAGCTAATTGAGACAGCTGGATAAGGACATACCCTTGAGGTAACAAACTCTGATAGGATGTTCTTCAGGCAGTAAACAATATCTAATATCTAAAACAATATCTAACAATATCTACCAAAGAGCTTATAAATGAACAAATCATAAGAATTTTATTCAGTAAGTTTCTTCTCTGGCTAGCAATGTCATAAGCTTATTTCCACAGCACAAACAATGATATCCTGTCCTTGAAAGAGGGGAAATCATAAAAGATAGGGAAGTGTGGTAATTACTTGCCCTCACCAAGGCCTATTTGTTCAGATTGATCTTCAAAAACAAGTGATCTATCTTCAAATTATTCATGTCATTTGAGACAAACTTGGACATGTACAGAGCAACTAACAAATTACCCTGTAGTTTCTATGAGCAAAGCAAAGGTACATACCTTTCTCACCCACGAATGGCAAGGACCAGGTAAACACATCCATGAAATTTGGAAGCCAGTAGGGATGAGGGGAGCAGTTGAACTGCCTGATATTCATAACGTTGTTCTCATATTTCAATACTGCAGCTAGAAGGGAGGAAGGAAAGAAAACAGAAAGCTGTCAGCTACAGACGTGTGCCCAGCCTGCAGAGCAGCAGCAGCCGCGTGACGCAGTGCGAGCGCTTGGCCCGGAGTTGTAAGAGGAGGCAGCCCCACGGAGGTGAGAGGCTGCTCGCGGTCCAAGGCTGGGTCACCAGCCTGCCCCGCTGCCGGGACGCGCTCCCAAGGGAAGCGGTGCCTGTCGGAGCCGATGGGCACGCACGCTCTGGGATCCCTCAGCAGCAGCCAACAGGCAGCCTATGCACAGCCATCCATTTCACATACTTATCCAAACGCCCCACAAGCGCATGGTGCTGACAGCAGAGGAAACTTGATCACTTTACGTTTTAGTATTTTCAACTTAATTCATTCATGGTAATGTAGAGCTTATTCCTGTCGCATTATTCTATTCTACACATGCTAGTCCCTCTTCCCTTTAGTATGAATGCATAATAATAGGATTCATCTTGCCCTACTTAAATTACCTAATGTTCTTGCTACAGTCCTCAAAATAAACAAAATACTACATCTGCTAAAGGAAGGCCAAACATATTTATGCCATAAATAAATTTATACTTTTTGAAGTACCTGGGCAACTTCAGGGCTAAACTGTGCTAATGCACTTCTGGTGTTTATCTAAAATAGGATCTGATTGATTCTGGAAAGGAAAAACAGCTTAAAATGAACAGAACATAAGTATTAAAAGGCATATAAATGAGAAACAGCAATTTGCTGCTAGAAGAGGCCATCATTGGATGGAGGCTGAGTAAGGATGCGAGAGGGAAAGGATGACTGTGGTTTAGGTCTAACTGAAAAGAGTAAGAATGAAGGCAGTGAAGGCAGAAAGAAAAAGAAACCAGTGATTTCTTTGAGGGGTAAAGTACTAATACTGAGAAACAACATTGAAAATATAGCAGATGAAATAACTTCTACAAAAAGCCCATACAGCTACCCATTTTTGAAATAAAGGAGTAAATATTTCTTTACTCAGGTCAAAAAAGTAATTTTTGGATGGCTGCCTAAAACAAGAGAGTCACCATCCCCAACACAAAGACATAAAGGTTTGGAAAAATGCAATTACTAGAGACTGCAGACAAAAATCTTTGATCAAGATGGGACTGAGACAGCCAGAGCTGAGGTTTCCATGCACTGTAAGGAATGATGGTGCTTTACATCTGCATTAAAAATAAATCTAATGGAAAAAATAAGGGTGGATTTTCGCTCCTTTTTCAGCACAGCTCAATGAATTTTAGATGACATTCACTGTCCAACTCCCTGTTTGCATTTACATATAGTTCTGAATGTTACCCTAGCTCAGGTGCTCAGTCTCCTGCAGTGATAGACTGCATCATTTTGCTTATGTTCTGCTTTTACTAACTCCATCTCCTAGCACATGCAGTTCTAGTTCTGCAGCAGTTAATGAACTGCTGTCAAAGAATTTTGACTCTGGAAATAATATACTTCATGTATTGCAAGGCATGCGTATAACTTTAAATAAATAAGTTTCAATTTGCCTTTTTAAAGTCATCAGTAACCACCCTGATAAAATCTAGTAACTTGTGACCTTCAGAATGATCCTCCTGAGCTTTAGTTAAATAAAATTGAATCAAAAGCAGCAATACACGTGATAACAGCTTCATAACTGATAAAACAATAAGCATTAAGAGTATGTCAGAGATTCTGTGCCAAAAGCATTCAGAACTGAAGCCGTGTCATGCTGTTTTCCCCTTTCTTCCTGCGGTCCCCGTTGAACCTCCCCAGTGAAACACTCTGCTCCAGGAGCCTGTGGTTCCTCATCAGTTCCCACTGGCCACCAAGTCACACAGCAGCAGGGTCACAGCGACGTAGGAACGTGGCGTCTTGCAGAGCTGCCTGGAGATGAACAGCTCCTCCCAATTACTTGTCCCTTTCCTGTTCATCACTGAGCGCCAATTAGAGGAATTTTTCTTTCTATGTGCTTGGTTGTTGCTCCCCAAAAAAGCCTTTAAGAGGTTCCTAAGTCTCTTCTGCTTTGTGCCAGACAGCAGTGTGGAGGTGACCTGCGAGTTTCTGGAGGCAACTTGCTGATGCCTACAGCAAAGCACCAACATCTGCGTGATATTTTGCCAGTCTGGCAGCCTTCATTTTAATAAGCCACAATTGACTCTTGGCCATTGTAGCTGCACAGTTGGCTGCCCATCTATTTTTCAATAAAATAAAAAATGGCTAAATATTGCTATTAGCAAATATGAGAAAATTGGTGTCACTGGTCTTAACAGTTCCATCACCGCTTGGCTCAAGTTACCTAAAGCAGCTCAAGATTTATTGTCTTTCTATACAGAGCCAAAATTCAACAACAACAAAACAGTTTCTGGTTGCATAGTTTAAAAAAACACATTAAAAGGACTGCTTAATGGACAAGATGATTCATTTATAAGGACTAAAAAGCTGAATATAAAGTATTTCAGTTTCATCACAGTATAGCAAGTTGAGATAGTTTCCTTTCCTGCTGTTTCTTCAGTTCACCCACGAAGTTTGTTTTTTAGTTTTGTAAAAACTCAATTAACCATTTTATAAGTAATTTTTACAACTCCTCTCTAAAGAGCCTAAAGCCTCTAAGTAGACAAATTGGAAAACTTTAAATTATATATAGTTTTATATTTTCTTTAAAGGAATGTAAATTGAGATTATCTTAAACACTTCATTAATTTACATACTTTAATATTTTGCAAAAGCAGCTTCCAAAAACAGCATTTAAGAACTGTTCTCCTCTGTAAAAGGTCTGTCAAGCCCCCACAGATAGCCAAGAGCCACCTGAAAGAAAATACCACTGCACAAGAGTGATGTAACAACAAGGACTGACATCTTCCAAGATCAACCTGCTCTTAAAAGCATAAAGTAAAGTAGAGCTACTGCATCTCAAACGCATTCCTGAATTTGTAATTTAAAGTCTTAATAGCTTACAAATACTACACACACTAAGTATTTTTATTAGGTAACTCATCAGTTGATAGCAACTCTTCTTTCAATTACCAAGTTCAGACTGCTGCTTAAAAGCACCTTACTTGAGGAAGACCAACTGCACTAGATGGAGCAGCAAATGCTGCTTTGATATTTCAGCAGTTTCCCTGAGCTTTCCTGTACCTGCAATGCCCCAGAAGAGCGGGAGTCTTGGGAAGGATCTGAGGTCACGCAGCACCTCGCTGAGGCAACACCAACAAGTGGAAGTGATTCCTCTGATTAGGAAACTAGTACCTCAAGAAAACATCAATCTCATGTTTCCAAGATCAGTTGTTCCAGACTGCAATCTCCATACTTTTACTTTCCAAATCTATAGTCAGATAAATGCTAGCAGACCAAACCACCAGCCATAGTTATAGTCTGTAATCACCAACCAGAGCAAGAAACTTATTTTATTATTCTTAACAGCCACACACTTTTTAACCTAATTTTGGTACTCACTGTTGGAAATGAGTTTTTAGAAGGCAGTGTTTTGTAAACTGAAGAAGTGCAGATATCCCAAATGACATTATACTTCTTTCTAATGCTAGTAAACTGAGCTGTCTGATGCTCAAATTACATTAGAATGAAAAGAAACACTACATCGAAGCAGGCGAGGGGCATTCATACTGTTTAGCTTCAAGCATTTAACACCGGTAGCTAAGGAAGGAAATATGGGGCAGTAAAAAATGGGGCCACCCCTAACTCCTGTGCTCAGCAGATGGATCAGATCCTCCCCAGCATCTCCAATGGCTCTGCACCCACCTGCCCAGCTGGAAGCCAAATTAAGCCCTTTTACAAGGGGACCAACCTTATCAGCTGCGTTACCTATAGTTTAGAAACGTGTTTAGACATTAAATAACGCAATTCAACAAGTGCCATGCAATTTCTTCAGTATAAATCAATGGCTATTTTCCTAGAGACACACAAAAAAGCAACACAAAAAAGTTAGCCTCAGCATGTACGTCCTCTAGATAAGCAACCTCAAAATCATTTTGAATGAAATAGTTAACTGATTACTGTGTAAAATTTCATAAAGCTCAGCCTGATTTTAGGAAGCAAAAGCAGTACTTAGGGAAAGGTCTCAAATTCTTCATGTAATGAAGAATTTCAGTCTCTGATTTAATGCCAAATTAACTCGAGCATTAACTGTGCGGCTGGGAGCAGCGCGCTCTCCTCCAGCGGAGTTGCTAAGTAACCACAGGGTTTTTTGCTGGAGACAGGTTGGGGATAAGGCTTAGTAAAAACGCTTAAGGAGTTTAAACATTATCAAAGGGAAAAATGACTTACTCTATAAGGTAATGATGCAAATAACAGAACACAAAAGCACTGTCAATTACAGCAGGAAAACCACCCTTTAAAGAATTACAGGGATGTTTATTTCAGATGTACTATTGTGTCTTCAAAAGAAAGTGCGAGAGTGCTCTGGATTTTATCAACACACCACAAAAATCACTTCCAGCAAAACCTCTCTGGCTTGGCAATGAGATGGCCTAGATAATGGTAACAGCTGCTCTTTAAAACCTTTTGTTTCCCTGAGAAGGTCTCATTACAGAGGCAGTGATAAAGTGTTAAAGAAAACTGATAGGGCAAACAGAAGGTTATGCTATTTTTCTTTCTCCCCCAAGTGCTATTATTTCTCAAAGATCCTTCCTGTAGCAGACACATGCATTTGGTTTAGTTTCCTTCTAGGCATGTTAGGCTTTGCTTTCTACCTAACACAAAAATAATTGTCCTGTTGGATCTGTTGTGATTAGGCATTCCTGTTAAGGGGTGCCTATGGAACACCACATGCTTATATTTTCTAAGCACTCCATTGCTGCACTGCTGCTCTGCCACATCCAAGAGCTGTTCCAATGCACAGCTTTAGCATCCCCCAGCCCCTTGCATGTTTTCTTTGCTGCTTTTCCTTTCCACAGTGCCCCATGTGCTTTGAAGAACGCTAGAGGAGACATCACATTATTTTCTTCAATAGCTTCAGATTCTCTGGTGGTTATCTCACCACTGTGAACCTTAATCTTTTAAAAATGTTCAAAAGATAATAGCCTGTCTTTAGACAGCTAGTTAAAATTGTTCACTCAGCCACAAAGCATGAACATACTGAAGTGACAGCCAGACACAAAATATTAAGTATTGCCAATAAGTCACAAATGAAATTGCCTGCTGCTGCAGTACTCCTGTAAATTTTCCTGCTTTATTTTTGGTGTGGCTGAGCAGTATTACAGTATGAGGCAATAATGCCTAATGAAGGCATTAAGAGACACTAAAATTTGTAATATTGCTATCAAATTTTAGTTGTACAAGGCCAGCACATCATAGGATATAATAATTTTTGGCACCTTCTGCTGTGCTGCTATAGAGTTTCTCCTGGCAATGGGCACCCAAGGGCCCACAGAGAGGTGCATGCACCCATGCGACCTGCCACCAGGGCAGCCTCCTGCATGTCTCAGGGTGCATTACAGTCAAAATACTTGTTTTCCTGCATGAGGATTTTTAACCCTCTCCATGATGGAGAGAATCTGGGAATTTGGTAGAGGCGCAAGTATGAATTCCTCCCTTTCACCTGTGCCATTCCCTAGGATGGATCGCCAGGGCCTTGCAATTGCAGGCAAGGAGGGCAGCCTTGGGAAGGGATCCACACCAGGTCCTGCTGGTTGCTGACTCTTCAAATCAGCACCTTAAATAGCCTCTCTGTATCTCCATTAACTCCAAGAGGGAACCGTCCCTCTGCCATCAGCCTCCCAATTCAAGAGCCTGACTTTGGCACCCAAAGCAGCACGGCCAAGGGGGCCAGGGTTGCAGCAGGACCGGGAGCCACATGATGGACGAGTTACTCGCCCAGCTGCCAAGAGGCCACAGCCAGTAGACAAAAGGATACAGAAAACTGCCGCTGGGGCCAGAATGCAGCCGAGAGCAGCCAAGGGAGATTTCCCTATCAGCGCAGTGCTGCGTGTCCGCATGCGCAAGGGCTCCCCAGGAGCTTTATTAACCACACACATGCTCAATGAGAGCTTGGTCAGGCCCCTTATCTTCACCTTCTGCTGCAGTGAAGCTCCCTATCTGCATTTCTTTAAGAAAATATCCGATTGCAAGGACACCTCTCCAGCTGGGACTGAATAAACCCTTCTCAGTGCTGGCTACCAAGCCCAGTCTAACTCAAATGCTTTGCAGAACTGAAGAAGTATAACTGCTTTAGTAGGCACAAGAATTAGTACAGAAAGCGAGTATTCCTAGCTTCTTTCTGCCTTTTTAAATACAAGGCACTTGGGGGAAAAAAAAAAAAAAGACCTTGGAAGACTACTTCCCTCACTGGGACACGGAGCCTCTCAGGAATTTATGCAGTGTGATTTTATTAGCCGAGTGGCAATCAGAAGCTTGCTAAAAACGTATAGTAGAAAAGGAAGGCACCTACTAGAGGAGAGTAACTCTCTTTCCAAGGACTTTTACCTGTAGCAACCAAAAGACCCGAATGATTTAGTTTCAAGTCAGACTGCGTGCCAACACCGAGTGAGTCAGCTAGAACAATTTTCCTGTAACATCTCAATATGGACAAGCTTTCCTTCACCTCGTGTAATCAATCAGTCCCGAGCTTTGCGCTCCCATGTATCTGCTGCAGGTTGAGGCAGCCAACAGGCTTCCGTGTGACTTGGGAAACGCTGCTTTTCTTCAGCCAATGGCTGCTGAGCTGGGGATGCAGGAGCAGCGCAGCAGCCCAGGCACCTGATACGCTTCAAATGCCAAGAGCCACTGCTCTTGATCTCGTGAAACAAGGCATCAGTACTCTGAACCAAAGAGGAGCTAGTTAAGCTAAACAGAAAAAAAACGTGTTATAAAGCCACTAAAGGCCAGCGTCTGCATTTTCAAAAACTGGTATTTTAAAGAGAGGTCCAGTGGTGCTGATCTCACACCACTGCTCATTTACCCCATCTCCCTCAGACCAGGTATCCCCAGAGTCAGTCTGAACTGCAACCATCGCCGCATTTAATCACACCTTGCAGAGCCCCTTGCAGAGCCTTCAGCAGAAAGGACTGTCCCCCCAGGTTTGAGGGCTATTTGTCACAGCTGAGAACCACAAAACAAGCAAAGTGGCTGTTCTGAAACAACCATATCAGAAAGGCAGGTCGGGCTGCTGCCTCAACTTTCTGCATTGAAACACATCTTCAATTGTGTAAATCAGCAGTGAGTTGTATCTCATCTTTGCCTTGCAACAAAAATCCCTTTGGCTGACTGTGTACAGAACTGCTGCTTTGTATTAGAAGTTAAAGTACTGCTCTAAATCACGGTACTTAACAGACATTTCATTGACCTATGCTCTACCCAAAACAGCCAACTCAGAAACTAAGCACATTTTTTCCACCAAGAGCAATGAGCTGCCAAGACAATTAACATATTCCTTGTTTCATCCTGTTCTTTTACAGTTGCTAGAATAGCCCCTATGTTATTTACTTTTACATCAACAGCTTTGCTTGGATTTTTTTCACAATTTTACTAATTTTTCCACAAGTTAATATACTTTTTGAAAACAACATGTACTGAGCCCATTATTGTTAGATAATAGGAACTATTTCTTTCCCAAGTTTGCTGCGCAGGAGCTTTTAGATCAGAATTTTTCTAATATAAAATGATGCCTGAAGTAGCTTCTTTGTGCAAGTTTCCAGCAAAACACTTATTTCCTCTGCAGGCAAGCATCAAAATTAAAAATGTCTCCACTCAAGAAAGATTGATCACTTTGCAGTGAGGCTACTTTCAATGCTATCACTAGGGAAAATACAGTCTTTCCTCACAGTTGTTCACAAATTACTTTAGCTTTACTGGGAGTAGAAGAAAGTAAAGATGACTGCTCATTTCAACATATAGGAGGACAGGTTTATTAGAATGTTTTATTTTTAGAACTGTGATTTTTTCCAGTTCATTAAGAGAACATCTTAGTGAATGCAGCAGTAAACTCCATGAAGCTGCACACACTGTATTCAGGTGAGAATTGAGATTTTAGAGTGACCAATCACTACTCATTTGTAAAGTAATCTTTCTTTTTTTGGGTAACATTATTTTACTCCCTATAAAATAGTATTTCAATGACTAATAAGCAAAATACAAAGGAACTCTGCCAATATGGATTCTATACCACATGATTGGCAGGTTTCTTAGCTGGTGCTTGCCCAAAGAAAGCCCTCTGAATTTTATTGGGAAAAAGCAAAGGAACTAATCATTAATTAAAAGAAACAGTTCTCAACCACCACATTTCATAAAGTATTTCTCTCATTGGGCTGTTTTCAGTTTTGTTTCTTGTATTTAGCAACTTGCAGGTAAAACTCAAATATCATAGGGCATGTTAGAACCTACAGTTACATTCAAAGGCATATATCTGCCACTAATAAACTTCATTTGTAATATGTAATAATTTGAATAGGCATGAACTAATAAAAAAGGGAAGAGAAAGGAATGCAAAAAACAGTGGAATGCATTTGAGTACAGGGATATGCCATCTGCTATACATTCACAGAAGTTTAATCTTACCTTTGTTATTGTATACATCTAGATAGTTTGGTGCTGAAAAAATAGTGATTAGTGAAGGGAAGCCTGTTGTTTGGCTTTTCCTGTACATGCGGTACCTGGAAGAAAGAGAAGTTGTTATTGTCTCATGTTGTATGTGCATTTGTCACTAAGCTAATTTACAGCAAGGAAAACCCTACTGAATTACTTCACTGGGTTTTGGAAACCCCATGGCAAGAAAGCATGCACGTGCTGCCCGCAGATCTACCCTGTGGCCTCCCGTGGAACAGTTAGGGATATCACTGGATTTCAGCAGACGCGACAGGGCCATCTCCACCTACAGCTCAGTGTCCATCTCTGGAGTCGGGTGACAGGGACCTGGTGGGACTCAAGGCGAGTGTGAAGCACTCCATGTGCCAGGAGATACAAGTACATCCTTCCGAAGCCAAGCGCATCTCCTGCAGAACCTGCCAGCTGCTGCTATTCCCTGCACACCAAGGGGCAGCAAGGCCATGGGAGACAGGGGCTGCTGTACGTAGGGTGTCGTACACACCTAGGGCTGGTAACCAGCAGAACCGTCACTGCTGGCAAGCACAGTGTGAACATGGGACAAGTCTCACCTGATCAAACCCTGGCCTTCCTCCCCAACAGGGCCAAGTGAAACAAATTAAGCGTTAATATGTGCAGGTAAGTGCAAGGAAGCCAACCAGAAAGTGCTTTTGTCCATACAAGTAACACCAAATTCTGTTTCTTCATCTTCAGCTACCACAAAATGGGTAATTTGGTATCTAGCCTCAACAGTTGTACTGAACCTGGTGTACAGTCTCAGTGCAATCTCTTCTTCAGAATTTTACTTTCCATGCTTTTTGTGGAAAGTGATACGATAGAAAAAACTTGAAATTTCATTACCCTTGGGTATTTCATACCAGTTATTTTGGGCAGACTAATAGCTTGCTTTTAATTGCATTGAGGTTTTTAAGCATGTGATAATTCAAATGTTCAAAAGGGCTTTTTATATGCACTCTGAATACCAACCTCATGCCTACCATCTTGATACTTTATCTTTTATTACTATTCCAATTAGGTAAATTTTCTGCTTCCAAGTAAACACTTCAGGAAGATATGCAAAGCCATTTGTTGAAATAACTGTCCTTCACTAACTCTCACAAGAGTGGTGCATTTCAATGAATAACTACTTTAAAAATGGCATAAAATGCTAGCTTTTCTCTGGCAAGTTACATCATAACTATCCCAACTGGAGCACCTTTGCACACATGATCACATTTGCACACAGTATATATATATACACACACACTATGTATATATACTATATACTATATGTATATATATTACTGATAATCCATCATAAAATCATTTTTGAACATTTTGAGTTCCAACAATTTGCTGTCTTGATAAACCATAAAACCAGTGTACTCAGAGTTTCAGTTAGGTATGAA
>JAUBOD010000033.1:1089092-1115836 GCA_032353885.1 Nothura maculosa | reverse complement strand
TCCAACCACCCTGTTATTTCCCACTGTTGATTCACCTGCTCCCAGATTTCAGAAAATACAAAGCAGCAAGGGTTACAGAAGGAGCACTAAGGTGATGGAAAAGGTAAAACGGAGTCTCCACAACCACTTCTGTTCCAGGTAAGTAGCACGACACACGCCCAGGGTGCCCCTAAGTAACAAACTCACTGGGCCTCAGAGCCTGCCACCCAAACGCACATAGAGGCACTGTGTTATGGGGCTGCTGGTATTATCCAAGACTGGGGCAAGAGCACACAGTGTTCTGCAGTAACTAGGGACACGATGCAGTCACACAGTAAGAGAGAGAGAAAAACTGCTTAAATAAAAAACTATTGCTAAATATACTGACCAAATTAAAAAAAAAAAATTATCACAAGCAAACATTATACCAAAGACCAGCTGCCCTAGCCATCATTTTCCAGACCATATTCCAAAACCTCCTGCAACCCCTTGACAGCCCCATGACTTTCTTACTTTATCCATGAGATAAAAATTCAGAAAAAAATGTATTATCATGGAACCTAATGCATCATCTTCCTTCAGGTGCCCAAGGCCGAGTCCCTGCTTGCTTACAGGGCTTCTGGACATGTTGAAGCTCAGCAGCCCCTAGCAGCTAGGGGGCCCGTGGTGGGAATGTGGCTGGTTTCAGGGACCACCCGTCTCCCACACGCTCTCACGTTCAGGTTTGCTCGCAGCGATTGTCTAAAAAAAGTTGCCATTATAAAACAGCCTCACCTCCCAAATCACGTGCCACGTGGCTTTGGCAACAGCAGTCATCTCAAATGCTGACGGGCTGCCATTCAAACCACTGGAAATGCAAACTCATTTGCATCCATTTCTTTTCATAATTAATTGTGACTAAATGTAGACTTATGGTACATTTTGTTTAGGAATTTTTACATTAAATTTTAAAAACTGGGGTGTATAATGAAAAATCTGATAGACAGTTGATTATGTTCATTATCAGTGCAGCTGTTGAAGATATCTGGCCTATTACTTTTTCCATAGTATTCTTTTCATGCAGTGTTAAGTACTGCATTGAAAGCAGTTATAATGAAGTGGTAAAAATGCTTCTCAGCAGGCATGATAGGTTGTTCTTTCCATTTCAAAGGTAAGTACAAAAGTTTTATCTCTTTTTTTTTTTTTTTTTTTTTTAAATAATCCTTTGACTTAAGTAATGGAGTAGAGTAAGAAAGTTAAAACAAGAGAGTTGTCAAATAGTCCTCCAAGCATTTACAGACGCTCTGGCTGCCATCTTAGCAAAATGTGCTCCCTCCAAATGAATAAACTGGCACTCATAATGAGCGAGGACTACATCACCCGGACCACTACCCTCTAAGTAGTTTATCTGGGCATTTTCATTCTCAAAAGGCAAGATAACTTCCATTTTCTGCTTTGGCTACTTATGAGGAGGGGGATAGGGAGTAGCAATGTTTTCAGCTACATTCTACTGCCATATAGACCATACCACTGTGACAATACATCAGTTTGCTCCTCTTTGAGCACGATTTCTTCTTAAACAGAGGGCTGTCATCAGGCACCCCTTCTTTTCCAGAACATCCTACAACAATCTGGAGAAGAAAACCCAAAGGTATAAAGAGAGAAATCCCAAAACTCTCCTCTTTGGGAATCACAGAATCACAGCAAGCCCTCCAGGTAATACAATAGCCAATAACCCAATGGTCTTGCCACAAGTTTATCAGAAAATAACTTCTACACCAAATAACTTCAGCTCTGACAAACTCCCAACTAGTTTTCCGAATTGCTCCCCTTCCAGAAACATTCCCCTCTTTGCCTTCCTTTGCAAGATCCAGATTGCAGTTTGTTCAAAAAGAAAACATTTGGCCAAGAGGGAAAACAAACAAACAAGAAACCCCCACGAAACAGGCCCTTCCAGAAGGGCCTTGCCTGCTGCCTGCACTTCATGTGTCATGCTGAATCATAGCCGAGCAGTGACTCAGAGATAACCAAATACCCCACTGAGAAGTCAGAAAGATGTTATCTTCCACAGGGTGTATGATCATGATATTCTCTACTTCAGCACCTTTTTTTGACAGAAATTCCTCAAACACATTTTTACCAATGCTGAATTATATTTTGCATGAGCACTAAGTTTTGAAGAGAAACAATACATTGCTAAAATTATATAAAACTGATTTTCCAGCAATAACTGGAAAAATGTTGCCCACAGCAGTCCTTCAGTTCTACATAATCTTACCCTGCTGCTGCCTCTCCCAGGTGCCAAGGAACACCCAGTCCTTCTCACAGGTTCGTGTGTACATAAAACATATACACAACAGTAGGCAGAGTTAAGCTCTTAATAATGAAACACAATTAATATGTTGACTAACACTAACTACATTATTAAAAAAATCCCAATTCCATAAAATTAATTCTTTAAACAAAATATATCTAAAATGCATCAAAAAGCATATCTACACTTCAGGACTACCCTAGCATAAGCATAGACACCTTGTGAGCATGGGCCTTCTGCTTTTATTCAATACCTTGAAGGCCTTGACAGAACTACCCCACCCTATATTCTCAAGATATTAAGAAATATGTGAAATATGCAAGAAGTAATAACTATGCCTCATCCCCTAAACTGAAAAGCTTCCCAGCACATAAGTAGCAGTCATTGTTTATGTACACTCTGTTCGGGAGTGCAAGCAAACCACGGAACAGACATGCTGGGAAGGCCCTAATTCTGTCCCTGAGCATCTGCAAGGCCAAATGATTTCCCTTCTCTGTCTCCAAAGCCAGCGAATGGCACTTTCTACAAGTCTGCAAGGTGAGTTGCTCTGCGCCACTGCTGATCATCTCTTTGTTGCTTTTGAAAAATATGAACATGCATTCAAGAGCCAAACAACTTTAAAAATCTCAGCATTCCTCAAGAGCCAATGTTAAGCTCATTTACAAAACCCAAAAAGCTATAACTTAGTTTGCAGTAATTCCTGAGTGTTTACTCTAGTTGTATGGCCATCTACACTTTGGCCAGGCGCACAGTTCTCTGTGCTCTTGTTAACAGTCATTGAGGCTTATATGCATAAACGATCCCAGAAGGTGTTAAGCTTGCACATGTGCTTACTCCTGATAGCAAGCCCTTGATACATTTTATGTAGGATAAGACACTGCTATTTAACTCAGTAGTGTAACCTAGCTCCTCAAATTCTTTACTGGAGCTGTAGCACAAAGGAAATTAAACAAGCCGGGCATGGAGCCAATTGCAATTTTCATGAGTAGGTCTGGGCATGCTCATCGTAACTTCGTCCTAACGCAATGAAAGAACATTTTATTCTGCACCCATCTGGTAAATCTTACAGGAACAAGGTCATTCTCAATCCCAGAGGGGCTGCAAGAGCAGAGCTTTCCCCCATGCCTCAGCACTGGCCTAGTCTGCCTAGTGACTGGGTCTCCTCAGGGTAGCAGCATGTGACAGCGCGAGCCCACTGCTCCCAGCTCTCGGTCCAGTGAGAGAAGGTGGATGCATGGATGGGAGAAGTTCTGCACTTAACTCATACCAATGAACTAATTCACGCAACTGTTATTCCATTATTTATTTTTACTGTTGTGAAACTCCAACAAGATAACATGACCAAGACAAAGGTTATATAAGCCTAAATTTCAGAGAAGGAGAAAAACTCCTACAGCAGTTACTGCTTGTTCACTTTGAGGTACAAAGGACTTAAAATTTGCCATGATTACTCAAATTTCACATCTATTTTTCATTTGCATTACACTATTACTATTTTCATGGGTCTACAGATTCTGACAATCCACACTGTGAAATGCTGCTGGATTTCAAAGACATTTATTAATTGCTCACTGTCAGCACCCTTGGGGGAAAAAAAAGTTATTTTTTACCTCTCTAGATCAGAAGTTGGACATGGAATCTCAAGAATTGACATTTTACAGGGCTGGCCATAAAAGTTTCAACAACTCATACTCCAAAGGAAATTTATGGAATAAAAGCATGATCAGTTTGAAATTCCCAAAGCCCTACCTGAGCGGTCACCTAATAACTGTAATGAAAAGCTCTTTATACTTTCCCAAATATAGTGGGCCCATACTCCTAAGTGGTTAACATTTCACAAACAAATAGAATTTTGGACAAACAGAAAGACTTTATCTAATACAGAGCTGGCACGTCCTGCTACCATGTGGTATGTACACAGAACACCATATTATTGTTCAAGTGATTTTTCTCATAGCAATTTGTTGTAGGCAACAACACTATCACACAAAAGTTGCTCTCATTTGCCATTATAATGAACATGCCCTATAAAATGGAAATTATTTATTACAATTATTTCCTGCAATTTAGAAACCTTAATCATCTCAAAATCATTTTCCTGAGCTCTTTGAAATCTTTCTGACCTTCTTATAAAACAGCTCCTGATCTTTAAGCTTTCCATTTTGGATATGACTAACAACTCTTGTTCAATGAAGAAAAAATGAAGCCCCTTCCGTCAGTAGCCTGTACTGAAGGGGGGCTGTGTAAGCCAAGTCATTTTTCTTTACAAGCTGAACTTGCCATTTTAAGGAGATTCACCCCTTCACTCAGGAAGCAGCTAGACAAGGCAGGCAAAATTAGATGCTTCACACAGCATGGGGAATTTACTGCCAGGGATTATTAAGGCAAGCAGATTAGTGAACTTCGAGAGCAATTAGATATCTGCCTTAAAAGCAACATTTGCTTTTACACAGTCTTAGCTGAACGTGACTCTTACTCACTGACCTGCTACCATCATCAGACAGATTCACTTCCCTGATTTATTACCTGACAGTTACATGACCTATTTCTTTCTTAAACCCTTAAAACCCACAGGTTCCTGCAGCCCCATACCTAGGCGTGTGGCCCCCCGTGTGCTCCACACTCTGAGGGCACCTTGTGCCGCTGCTGCCACTCAGTGCTTGCAGCGCTGGGTGCCTGGGAGCCGTGGGCACGCTCTTGGTGCAGGGTTTGGGGTTAGTCATAAGAGAAGGAAGCATTTTTGCCCTCCCAGTTACGAGGCCATTTCTGCACAGATCAGTTGCTGGCAACAGCTGGGCTCTTGCTCTCCCAAGGGGACGGAGCACACGCGCGCCGCAGGCGGCTGCCCTCCTGCCGCCCAGGGCTGAGCCCAGCCAGCGCGGGCTGCAGCGCTGGCACCTCTGCTCCCCTCCCTGCTCTGCTGGACAAAATTACTGCCCAAACAAGGGCCCAGGAAAACTCATGGCTTCAAGTTAAGCCACCTGCTGCCTTTCTGCTGACATTACTAACACAGAGGTCATGGCTGGTAGCCTCACCTCCTGGTCACTGTCCTCACTTTAGTCCTTACCAACTCCCTTTGAACCAATATCATTCAAATTCTGAATTTTTTAGAAAGAACCTTTCTCAGATGTGGGCAAAAGTCTGACAAACCTTGGGAAAAAAAAGTCTGTACATGTGGGGAAATGACACTTGCATTTCAATTTGCTTTCTGCTCATGAAGTTGGAGTAAATTAAACACCTGCCTTTCAGAACAGCCACAAAGATTTTAGATCCATCACAGATCTTAGATGCCCACCTGGATTTTAGCAGTCTTTCACAATTCTTGCTGCCCAGTAGAAAAAAAACTGCAGAGTCTTCCAATACTAGTCTTTAATTCAAAGCTAAAAATCTTAAACTAGAAATTTAATTCCACTGTCCCTTTTGAAAGGGCCATGCTTACTCCCTAACTTGCAAGATTAGGGGATAAACAAAATACCTAGGCTTGAGTGTGAACCAAATCGAGTCCTTTTGGGTTTCCAGGTTGTGAGGAAATGGCAAGAGGCAGCAAAGCCAGCGGAGAGGAGCGCCCCGGGCTCAGGCGCACGCGGGTCCGGGCCCAGCAGAACTTGTGTGTGCCCAGAGCAGCCCTCCGCCTGAGGAGCGACACTCACCTGTAGAAGTACGAGCAGCCCCGGACTGTGTTGTGAGTAAAGTGTTCCTGAGTCTTCTCATTTCCAAAGTCCTCTAATGGGTCTGACCACAGGATGTCACACATGGGTCCATATGCAGGTGGTTCTTTGAATCGATCTAACTAAGAAAAATAGGAGAGAAAGAAATACTAACTTCTTTCAACTACGTCCCATAGAAATACAGAAGCAAGAGCTGCTGCTTTCACCGCCATGGGCTGCTAAGCCCAGACCAAACAATGCTGTGCTTCAGCTGCATGCTGCTCTTAGCTCCAGAGCACTGGATTTAGAGTAACAGTTACACGCTCCTCACTAACACTGACAGGAATAGATCCATCTGCAACTGAAGGAATACTGTCAATTCCCACTCTGTGGGAATTTTGTCTCCAAGTTTTTTCCTTTTTTAAAAAAAAAATATTTTTAAAGCATCTGTATTCAAAACAAGAGAAGGAAGACATTTCTGTATTTCACTACTTGTCAAGCATAGTGGCATTCAATTAATGGAGCAAGAGATTTTAGGAAAAATGCACTACTTAATTCAAAGCAAAATTCCAATTTTCATTCAATTATAGTTTTCTAAATTTAAGGAAGGAGGCACCATCTCTGCATCTTACCATGAAAATCTTGCTGCTCTCCTAAACTGCAGCCTTAACTATTTGAACATCTAACATCTCTTCTATCTATAGCTGACCACCATTAAAAATCTCAAATTATAAAGGATATTTTGCAAACAAGATACAGCATAATAAAATTGGGAATATTAATGCTCAGGATTTCTCTGCAAGAACCCTTTAATATAGAAACCCCCATTGCTAACATGGGCATATGAATCAGGCTGGCAGTCTATCACCTTCTCTGCTCTGACCAGGAAGCTCAAGTAATGATCCAGTTGCACACTGTTTTTTAAGCTAAAATTCCAGCAGAAAGAAGTGATTTTGCATGTTTCCAGCACTCAATTAAAAAGTTTGAGTAACAGACCTCTCCAATTTTTACTTTGCATTTTTGTCATAAAATATTCATAGCCTACCTACACTTCTGACTTATTTCCGTCCTTTAAATAATTCATGCTTTTATAACTATAATCCATCTCAATTAAATAACAACAATTCATGAATATGCAAACCACTTCCCTGTTGATTGCCAAAGATGAATAAATCTGCTAGCAGACAAAAAAAGGCAAAGATGTTAATGACCCTAATCTAGATTCAGAGTGCTAAAAAATTTTAATCTGCCATTACGTTGTTGCAACCCCAGCTAATTTTTAGGCAGAGAATATTTTAGTTTAATGAAAGACTGAACCTTCACCTCACAAACAAAACTTTACATTCAGCAATTTAGGAAGTGTAGATAATATCTTTCTCTAATTGCTTTTAAACCATAACATGTCATTTTTAAAACCATTTCTTAAACACATATTTATCCCAACCTAATTTATTTTCCAGTAACTTTAAAGCTCAAGGTAAATGCATATCCATAGTTAAAAATTTCAAACTGCAAGTGAAAAATGAAAATCTTTACTGCTAGAAACGGTAAGCATGAGTCGTTAAATGCCTCATTTTAGAAATATCAGAGATCTTTATTTAACCAAAATATTTGAAAAAATACATGATAATGTGCAGCAGTATTAGATTACATGAGAAAAAAATTGTTTGACAGTGAACTCCGAGCCACTATGAGATTTATAAGAAATTCTTTTTCAGGTCATAAGTGTTAACTTTGGGTATTAAGTTATGAAGCCTCACTTAAACAACTTGGACACACAAGTGTGTCCTTGTATCCTTTTAAGTGTCCAAGCATCATTAAAAATGTGGCAGAACTTACTGAGAATTAAGATCTTGACTCTTTTTCAAATAGTATCGTTATTTGAATCATACTGATAGCATCATGTTTTTATTTTTTATGTTCAAGTAGTATGAGGTTTTCTAGAGTTTCTAATTTTTTTTTCCTCTTCAAGAATGCGCATAAGGAATTATTAGAAAGTTTGTTCATCATGTGCTAAAACATATAACAAGAAAATAACTTTAAACTCATTTGTTCCTAAATACTCCTTTACCTAATGCATTTCCCTCCCCATGTGCAAAGATGTTAGCTCTGTGTTTCATTACATGCTGATAATCTCCTCTCCTCAACAAAATATGACTAATGGCAGCATTTCCTTTTATGTTCTCTGATTTTGAAAGACCTTTAAAAGGTGATAATGTCATCATGAATGTCAAATGGCATAAAATCATCTTCTGCAGAAGAACAACAGTGACAGATTCGGGTTGTGGCTGTTGGTGACTAACTGCTCCCTTGGAGCGCAGCACTATTCAGACTTACTTTTCTGATGTCATCTAAGGTGTTGATCTCTGGAGACAAGCCGCCGTGCACACACAGGAACTGCTGGTTCATCAGCGCAGCCAGGGGAAGGCAGTCAAAGGCATCCATGCAGGCATCATACACTCGTTCCGAATACTTGATTTTACCTTTCCAAGATGAAGATGATACCAGAAAGTGCCATCAGTATTTGAGAGGAGAAATAAAATAATTAGATGGCGCTTACTATCTTGAGCCAGCTTGCCCATGTTCCCTCTTGTGCTGCAGACTGTACCAAAGCTTCTTTTATTGAAAACATTCTTTAAAATCATTATTTACTTGTGGAAAAAAAAATCAGATTTTAAGTAATAAAAATTACTAATTATTACTACTAATTATTAGTAAAAAATTACTAGTAATAAAAAAAGGAGATAATATTTTTTTCCAAACTAAGTTAAATAAGTTAAGATACCATTATAGTCTTCTAGGAAATGTACACAGCAAGTCTAAACAAAGCCTGTTGAACGGCTATCCTCTGCTTCATTACAGCTCCAAGAAAGCTCTCTAAAGGTAATCGGAACTTTAACCCACTCCCTCATAATTAATAATCTACAGAAATGCCATTACGAATTGAAAGAGGTGGCACAATCAAGCTGAAATGTTAATTTACCAATACACATATTAAAGTCAGTAAACCATGAAGCCAATTAACATTTCCTTTATCCCTGATGCTAAGGCAGGAACAGAGACTCATGGCAATAGTGGCAACTTACAGTAACGCTGAATTTTTTTTTTCATTTGCAAGCCAAGGTTTACACCTAACGAGCTTCTCTGTGTCACCGTCTCCTTTCCCGACAAGTTCAAGGCAACGGCAGAGGCCAGCGGTGCCGCCCGGCCAGCTGGGGCACGCAGGGGCCAGACAATTCCCAGAGCAGCTTCCCGGTGCTCCCTGCTTCCCAGCCCCTGTATCCCCACAAGCCCCTCAGCCTTCAGGAGCTGCAGCTGCGACAGGGCAAAATCCAAAGTACTGGAAGCTACAGGCAAATACTAAATAACCATCCTGAGATACTGAAAAGGGAGTTAGGACAAAAAGTAGACTTACATTCTTGCTTAAATGTGAAATACTCTGTTAAATGTCTACATTCATGATTCCCACGAAGTAAAAACAGTGTTTTGGGGTAAAGGATTTTCAAGGCCCAGAGATACAGCACACACTGCAAACAAAAAGAAGAAACAGTTAACACAATTCAATCACTTATGTCAACAGAAAGCGTCGTGTGCAACAAGATTTTACCATCATTTCTAAAATTAACTAAAGGCAGGCATTTCCCTGCAGTTTAACGTGCACTGATGGAAACTAGGATTAGCCTACTTGATCCAAGTTTTGCCTTTGGCTCCATGGCATTTCCATCCTCACTCCTGCACCACGTTGCGCTGTGCCGGCTGCCCGCAGCACCGCTGTGCACCGCACCGCCCGCCAGGGCACACGGCAGTGCCCGCTGCCAACGCGTCCTGCCCAACAGCTGCCTCTCCTCTCCTCGAGGAAAGGCTGCCCTAGAACTATTTCACTTATACCTCACCCTACATTTCACCCAATATCGTAGCTTCCAATACCACTGAACCTTTTACATGCACATCTGCAGTGCGCACGTCTACTGTTCATTTTACTTTTTTTTTTGTAAAAAAATCAGAGGAGAATTCCACAAACCTCTCCTATTAAATGGAGTTACCACAAAGCTGCTGCAGAACCTTTTGTCTTTTGAGGAGATTTCTGTTTGAGATTACATTTCTTTTCAGACACATTTGTTCAAAACATCGAGGCTAACCTCTGCCCAGATCTCGAGGCCTTCTGATTTTAAAATTTCTTTTGAAAATTGCATTCATACAGCAATGATGCCAAAAGAATTAGGAGACTCTTGACAAATGGGCAAAATTGAAAGAATACTCATCATTTATCCAAGACCATGCTAGCCAGACACTTGGTTAACAAAGTCACGTCACCTCAAGTCAGATACTTTTCTAAGATAGTGTGTGAGAAGGGTGGCCTTGCTTTGCAGGCTCAGCCTCCCTAGTGCTGCCAAGCTGATAAGCTCATCTCATCTTTTAGTGCAGAAATGCAAGGTCCGCAGGATGACAGCAAATGTGAGCTAGAAAACTGTTCTGAACATTTGCTCCCTGGCCTCTTTCTTTCTTACATGTACGTGACCTGTTACCTAAGGAAAAAAGACATCCAGTTTTCACATGTACACATGCAACTCCTTCCTCAATGACCCAATTCAGTCACTGCTTTATTTATTTTAATAATCAATAGCTAGGATAGCAGTCCCAGAACATTCTTAATACTAGCAGTTCTGTTTAGAGCAAAACCACTCTATTTTTATCCATTTAATTCTGCTAAATATGTACAGTAATGAATTTCCTTCTACAGTTCAAAACTTCTTGCTAAAGAGAAGAAATGCAAGATTTCTGTTTGTCGCTCTTTATCCATTTATTTGCTTCTTCATTCGTTCAGTGATCCTCACCCTTAAGAAAAAAGCAACGCTCTTTTGCTCATGCTAAAACTTATACTTGCTGCGGCTAATTACAAGCCAGCAGGTGCTGTAGAGTGCCCCAGTTTGTCTTGAATGTATTGTGTGCAAACATCTAGGTGGTCCGTCTGCACTCTGGGATTGCTGTTCCCCTGTTGTAAGGGTTTGGAGGCAGCAGAACAGAGCACAAGTGAAGGGCAGGGCGGCCTGCAGGACCTGGCAAACTAGTCCTGTCGCTTGGAAACACGGGCAGCCTCCAAGCTGCTGCCTCGGCCTCCTGGGCAGAGCTGCCCTGCAGACAGGAAAAGAGGTGCCGAGGAGCCAGGGCAATGGCCCTGCCGTAATGCAGCCTGAAGTGGCATTCCTAGGGCCCAGGAATATCTGCTTCAGCCCAAGCCTGCAACAAGAGGTGCCCAGGGAAGGTTTTGCGCAGGCTGTGCTGGCACGACCTTCACTGGGGCTTTGAGCATCTCACTTGAACAGAGGAGAGGCTTAGGCTTCTCAGCACCATAACAGTGAAACTCAGAGGTTGGGGACAACTTCTTTGCTTCATCATTCCTCCCAGTGCTGCCGGCACCTTCAGCTTCCTGAATCTACTGCTTCACGCAGAACTTGATGCAAACCTTGTGAGACAAGAAGTTTCAAGTGACACCTCCGCTCATGCGAGAGGAGTTGCAGCTTCTAAAGCTGAATTGAAGTTACCCCAGGGCTTCTACTCCTGTCAAATCACCTTACAATTTTAAAAGGCGTAATGACGAGTGCTTAGATGAAGTGCTTTAGTTGGGGGCGGCGGGGTGGGGAAAAGCTGGTTTAAGCTTTTAGTAACTAAGACTTTTACCACTTTCATTTTTTTCCAACCTTTGCAGGGTGCAAAGAAGCATTTAGACTGGTATATATAATATTGCCCAGATTGGGGAAGCAGGAAAAATGAGGAAAACTTCTAAGTTACATCATATTGGTGTTAGGTTCTCCCTTATGGGTAGATCACCTTACATTCACCTGTTTTTCTCCCTTACTTTCCCTTAGAAGGATTCAGGAGAACCAGATAGAGACAAGGTAACAGAGAAGCCGGTCCCAGAATCACTCCAGCCCAGAGATCTGTACTCCCATGCCATGATGCAAGTATTGCAAGCCCATCATCCAAACTCTGCTTACATGGAAACATATTTAAGGCTTTCTTTTTTTAAGATTTTTTTTCCTCCTCTTTTTCTGCTCAAAAGTGATATAATATGATA
The DNA here is from genome assembly GCA_032353885.1 of Nothura maculosa. Lineage (NCBI taxonomy): Eukaryota > Metazoa > Chordata > Aves > Tinamiformes > Tinamidae > Nothura > Nothura maculosa. The sequence continues at coordinate 1,103,841 of JAUBOD010000033.1, read as the reverse complement.
CTGATTGACAAGAACTCTTCAGCAAATCACTTTCTTTCCATCTGAACTAAGACATTCCGGCCTTATATTTTAACTATGCTTTATATCATGTTTATTTGCTTTTTCATCTTTTTTTAAAAAAAAAAAATCAAAGTGAACACTCCTATCACCATTTAGCTGTGTGATAAATGTGGGCATACAATCTCTGATTATTTAGTAATGCTACTTCCCAATAGCAAGACTTAAAAGCCTCCTTTTTATCATGCTTCATGTTTTTCCATCCAGATCTCATTATTCTTTCTCTTTGCTTTGACCCTTCAAAGACGCACAGCAGTGACCTTATAAACTAGGCTCCCCTGAGGTTATTTTTGGCCTCTCTCATTTCTTCCTTCTTAGTCTTGACCTCACGGTGCTGCATCACCGTCTTACGTGCTTGGTGCTGTGTCACCAACCTGGCAACTATGGTAGGTTTCCAAGTAAAGAGCTGAACTACCTCCCAGCTCCCACAGTCAGGCTGTTTTCCTGCTGAGGCTCCAGGCATCAGCACCATGAGGAAAAATGCTCTAGGAAATTAAGTACCTCATAAGCCAAAGCCATGTAGTGTCAAAACTGACTAGGGTTTAACTCTGAGCTTTCCTACAACTTGAAACTGTGGCACCTTCTGCAAGGGAAATCCAAACCCCCGGACCTCCTGCACACACCTCAAGTTATGGGGAATTGCAGAACTGTGTAGGCAGCCCCAGCAATGCCTGCAACATGGTGCTTGCTTTCCCCTGCTCTTGGCTTTGTGACCATGCTGAGCAGAGTCACCTTTCATCGTGCAAGGGATCCTTTGAGTCGCCCAATGCTGCAGGTGTTTTGCAAGCTAGGGCACAGTATCTTACCTGGGTTTATCTGTGCAACAGCTAACCCAGACCTTGTCCAAATCTAAGAACTGCACTACCTTTAGCCGCACTGAAATCATTATGCTATCACAGAAATGCAGCTCCCTAGAGGGGAGCAAGTAGCCCAATGGAAACTATGCATCTTTACACATTTGACTGCACTCGCACTCCTGGCATGAATATTTATTATGCCTTTTAGTTTAGGAACAAATAAAGATATACCTCATTTGTAACCAAAATAATTACAAGAAATGCTAATTCTTGCCATTCCTAACTTCCAGCACAAGAGCAGAAAACTGCAGACATAACTCAAAGTTAGGTTAAAATATACAAACACACACACACACACACACACACACACACACACATATATACCTATTTTTTTTCCTATCACCTTCACTGCAGCCAGGCTTTCATGCTGCAGTTGCCAGCTTTCAGGGATTGAAGAAAAATCTCCTCACTTTAGGCTCTACTGCATAATGGAGATAAGGCAGCACTTGGAGCAACCAGAGTTTCTTCTCTGACAACTTACGGTTCAGCAGACTTCTTGCTACTGTGCTTCTGCTTTACCTGTTCTGTGTGTTTTCAAAACCAGTGCCCATGGATGTAGAGGTTATCTACATCCTACTCTGTGGAAATCAACTTTTCCTACTTTGCCTACTCTGTGGAAATCAACTTTTCGTGGTGTATCTATTTTTCATGTTATCGTAGAATCCTTTTTTTAAAAAAAAAAAATCTGTTGAATATTCCCAAGCTGCTTTAGGACCGTTTTTGACACTTGCATAGTGGTATTTCAACTCTAGACTTTAATTGTTGAAACATTCTTCTAGGTTGTCTCCCAAATGACTTCATTTAAAAACAGCAGATATGAAACATTACTACTTGCCCTATTTTCTTTACTAGGTCTCAATCACATTACTCCTATTTCAACCTTTGGGAGCATCTCAATTTAAATCTAAGCTTCAGTAGTAATTTTTTTGCTGCATTCCTCCTCCTTGCCGGCACGTCAGAAACTGCTGCCCAGGTGGCAGCTCCTGGCTCTCCTCATGGGTCCTTGCGCCCTGCACCAGCTGTGCAAGCGGGTCCCGCAGAGCAGCAGGGGGCAGTGGGGGCAAGCAGAGCAGGTCACCTCCGCACACTAGCCCGTGCCTCTCTAATGAAAATATTAGTATTCTCTCTAAGAATATTAGTATACTAATGAAAATATTAGTATTCTCTCTACGAAGAGAAGAAAATAACAGACTCTGCCAGTAAACTCCTCCCCCCAACCAAAGATATTTTAAATGAAGTTGTTCACTCAAAGCATGAGCATACTGCGGAATGGAGACAACTGGACAGTGTTTATTCTTCCAGCAGAGGTCTAGGAAATGCATTTGGACTTGGGAGAGGATGAAAACAACTTAACCAGCATTTGCCTCACCAACAGTTTGCTAACAAGAATTTACCATGTGCACTTGCTTTCTTGAGAGAAACTAGTTACTAATTTCTACAAGTTCACAGAAAAGCAGCAGCTTCTAGGTCTGACAAACCAACTCCTGATGTTCAGACTCTCTAACCATTTCCCTTGGTTCTTGCTAGAAAAATATCACAAAAAAAAATTTCTTCTGGACTTTCAAGATTTGCATTTGAGGAAATGAACAAGCGTACATGTTTTGAACCTCCAAACACAACACTAGTTTTGTGTGGTTTGAATTTTGGCCTAATATGCAGTATCTTAACTATCTGCTCTGTCAAAAATGACCAAAACGAACCTTGTAATGTGCAATTAAAATTTCAACATGTATGTTTAAACCTGTATTGCATGTGCAGGAAAATTCCAAGAGTTCATTTGTATAATGTTACACTTGATTTTTACTATGCCATTTTTCAAACAATTTGCTGAGAAAGTCTGTAAATATACTCCTCTCAACCCCAAGGCATTTAGACCTCTGCAGAGTTTTCAGACTCACATACACCATTCCTTCTCAGAACCTTTTTTGGCAGAATCACTTACGCACTAACTATCCCTTGGATTTTTCAAAAACTCTCTGATTTGATCATTTGGGGTCCTTTTATCCATGGCTGTCAGCTTGTTTCCAAGTGAGAGCTCAGATACTCTGCTGTGGAGCCCAAGCTCCAGGACAAGCACAGCAGGGCAACGTTACCAGTCACCGAGCGCGCTCCATCAGACTCGGTGCCTGCACAAGACTGCTCTTCTGTGGGAGAAAGTGCTTGGGCTTTGCCTAACAGTCAAATGGAAACGGGAACGCACCTGGGAGATATGAATCCAGCTCTTTGGTTCATCCACCTGCCTCAGCAATCTCTGATCCTGCAATGCCTTATTTTGGCCTCATCTTAAAGTCATAAAACTCACCCCATCCATGCACTGTAATTAACTCCAACAGCACACGTGTGAAGGATCAAGTGAGCCTCCAGATGCTTTATAGGGCTAGGACTCTCCCCTTTCTACTGAGTGCCTTACACAAACACTTCTCTTTTCCCCTCCGCATTACCAAATGCTTTCCACCTACCTTATGCAATTTCTTCTTCTTCTGATCTCAATGATAATAGCTTACATTATATAGTAGCTTTCATCCAGAAGAATCCCAAATGCTTTGCAGCCCACAGACAGGATTATCTCGCCCACTGTCAGCATTCAGCTTGGTTGAGGCTCAATGGTGTCAGTTTTACACTAGATAGCGTCACACACACACACCCCAACTGAAGAGACTTTTTAAAGCTTTTATTACTGGTGATTACTCCCTTGGACCACCTGCTTAACCCGCTCTCTTGGAAAGACCCCAATGCTGCAACGGGCAGAAAGGGGAGCGCAGCAGATCCACAGTTAACAAGGACATGGGGCAACTGAAGCAGGAGAATATGTACTGAGACCGGGTGAGTTTAGTCCCTGCCTTCTAAGCAGACTCAAAGCACAGGCAGAGCTGGTGCCTGCTGGCCAGACTCGGGACTCCTCCCGCCACCAGGAGCAGCCCCACATGCCGCCAATGCCATCCTCACCCACACCCCTTCCTTGGCACTACTTCCCAGGCCATGTAGACTAAGTAGCTTATACTCAAGTGCACAACTCTTACTCCAAACACTCTTCTAAAACAGAAGCCTATTGTTATTTAAAGGCAGTCCTTCAGCAAGGTGATGGGTGGGGACAATCAATTATGTGACTAAAGATGCAATAATTTGAGTCTTAAATAAAAAAAGGGAGAAAGGAAATCCCAATTCTGACCCTTCCTTTGTGCTGACAGATGCCAGCAGTGCTTCGGTGAAAAATGCTGGAAAATCTAATGGCAGAACATCATTTACTAAATATATGTGTAGATTAATCAAGGAGTAACTTGAAGGGATTTATTTTCTCTGTTCCCCTTTTAACACAAAAACGTTATTTCATTTTCTGTTATATAACTTGCACTCTTCTTTAATCAGCAGTAGCCTTGGAGTAAATTATGGCAAATTCAGACACACACTTTCAAGCTCAAGTAAAATCATTTGTTCTACTTCTTACGACAACATATGTAAAAGAAGCGAGGAAAAAACTCCTTTCTTTCTGCTAGGACATTGGCTCAGCCCAGGACTGGAGGAGACACCAGCTGGTCTATCCCAAGTGAAAATAGTGTTTCAACATTCAGCAGCACAAGAGGTGAAGCCCGCAAGGCCAAACTCCAAGGCTTCCCCAGGAGTCCAGCAGGCAAACCCAAGACAAAAAAGGGTCCAGCTCCCTGCTCGGCACTGATCCGGCAAGGGACAGTGCAACACATGTGGCGTGAGGAAAGGCCTCAACATGGGGTTGTCTTGGTGGGGCTCAAAAGACCTTAATCCTGACTAGATTAACTAAGAGACTGGTCTAAGCATGATTTACAACAGATGGACAAGATAAACCTCAAACGTTTTAAGATTTGAGCTCCAAGAATGTGCCACTTCCTGAACGTTCATTTTAAAATGAACCAAAAAAATCCTAAGTAGTTTTATAGAACCGTAAAAACAAGGACTTTCTCTTTATATGTGAACATAAAATTGCCCGGATAATGCAGTAATCCCTTTCAAAAAACACACTACAAGTAGCCAGCTGTTTGTGACTACACATGCAGCACCTGTTTGACAACAACGCACTAAGATGCCATGGTCTGCCTTTGGTGTTGTATGTAAAGAGGCAGGAGGGCACGTGCTGTTCTACACTGCCAGAGCTAGCTAGTCACACATGCACAACCTCCTCTTACAGGATTTATTCTAATAGATACTGGCTTTCTCCCTGAGGAGAAAGAGTTACAGCTGGAACTTTTCAGAGAAAAAGAACCAAGCTGTAGCTCAGCTGCTGAGTGTTTCTGAGTGTTCAGTGAACAGATCAGCTGTGAACCTGGCTGAACCAAACTGGTTTTCTTTGCCCATCATGGACTTCAACTGTGAGTTTGCAAAGTTGAACAGCACAGCCGAATGGAGAAAAAAAATCCCGTTTGCATCCTGAGCACTGGAATTATGGACTTGGCTTTTCCATTTTCCTTAGATTTCCCACCCACAAGAGAGTCAGACTAACCTGTCTTTTTCCATCAACCTTTTGAATTCCTAAACGGCCAAGGCTCTTCCCTTTAAGCTCATAGCTATCTGGATGGTCACTAGCAGAACTAAGCTGTGCAGCTCTCCTGCATAGAGGCACAGTGGGATTTGGTTGGATACCACACAACCTTTATCAAAACTCCAACAGTGACTTTTAACATCGACTTCTTTTGTTCACAGTGGTATCTGCAAAGACTGTAGGTAATCCTGAGCTGGTTAAAGCTGTTAAACTATAGTGTTAAACACACACAATAGGCTGCAAGCAGTTTCACAGCCAAAAATAGAAAAAAAAAGGAACTTACTTCAATGCTGAAGTACCCTCTGTCCACATAGTCCCCCAGGAAGAGATACCGCGTGTTGGCAGGAGAACCTCCCACTTCAAACAGTTTCATCAAGTCAAAGAATTGTCCATGGATGTCTCCACAAACTAGAAGAAATAAAGAGCAACGTTGAGTTTCACTATGCTACGACCATCTCAGACACAGGCTTTCCCAAGTCACTCGCTTTCATAAGAAATGCATTTTGACATTTTTGTCTCACCCTCTAGTTAAATCAGCAAGAGTTGGAAGCTGTTTAGATTTTTTTTTTAATGATGTGCATCCATATTTATAGGTAAAAGACTACCAGCTAATTAAAGGAGAGCTCTTAGGCATATCTGACCAATGTTTACTTTCACAAATATCTATTCATTCCTCCCACTGTCCTGTGGGCACATAATCTTGGCAATCCTAAGATAACAAATCAAAAACCTTGAAGCAACATCTCTTCTTCCTTTGATCCCATTCTCAAACCCAGACAATCCTGGGAGTCCTCTCACAGAAGGCCCAGGGTGCCAGTCCCACACGAGCTGCCGGCCAAAGTGACAAAGTTCTCACTTCCAGCCTCATTGAGGCTTGAAAAAACTGGACAGAGACGTGGCTTGCTTGCTTTCTCTAAGCGCACCTGACACAGAAGAAAGCTAATTTTCATGCTTTAACCTTTATCCCATACTATAGAGATGTGTTTTATCTCAGTGAAGATAACCCAACAAGCTACTTGTCTAAAAACAGCGAGTCTGTACAACCATGGTAAGCAGTGATGATGCGAAGCCAGGGGTGAAAATTATGAAAAGACTGAATAAATAAAGGGCTAGAGAACCGTATCCTCACCCTGCAACCCCTGCAACACTCAATATCACCTCTTATTTAATCTCTTATTAATTCCTTCTATGGAAACACAAAGTTAAATCACATTTTTTCTTTCGATGTACACAGTAAAAATGGGATTGCTATCATATAGCCACAGCATAGCGAACCTAAAAACAGTAACATGTAGCTAAAAAAATTCATCTTACAGTCACTGCTGTCATGTATATTTATGTGAAGCTGCTAACACAATTCATGAATACTGGCTAGCTGAGAAACTTCCTATGATAGCAACAGGGTATTTCCCCTCAAAATCACATATATTTGAGTAATCATCACTTATTTTGCATAATCTTCTCTTCCTTTAACTTCCATGAGTTTTAGATGACAGTCTTCATGCTGAAAGTCATCAGTAGCTGTGATTTATAGCTAAGATGAATAACTGCCATTAATTATGCAAAATAAATAATATTCTAATATAAAACTCTTTCTCTAGAAAATAATACGCCCTATATAAAAAAAACAAAACATGTTTTTCTTGAACACAGAAATCTACCAAGCCAATAACTACGTTTGACTGTAGTCAACTCCTCTGCATGGACACTGTGGGAAGATGAAAAGCACTTCATGTATTGATGGCCAAACCAATCTGCTCTGCTAACTCCTCGCAGAAAAGCTTTTAGTTATGTAACTGTACAGTTCTAGCAATTATCGCCCGCCCCCATTTGCTCCAACTGTAAAAATGTTAAGTGGAACAAGAGTGAAAGGTTTTAAATGGATACAACTTTTGTGCTTTCACCAATGCATAGAGAAACATGATCTTTTCTTGGGGAGGACAGGCTTGTATAAATGCACTGAGATCCCTACAAAGAAATCCAAGGTAAAAAAGCTTTCTCCAAGTAGCTATATGTTGGCAAATTTGTCACAATCTAGAAAAACACAGAGTAAAGTAGTGAAGATGACAAAGAAATAAAAAGCAAAGAGCAAAGCCCTGCAAACCATTAAGTTAAAATCCTCATTCGGACCTTTGAATCCATAGCTGATGGAAACTCCAGCTATTTTACATGGTACCTATCCTTCTTGCTTTTGATAGCATATCCAGAAACATATTCAGAAAAAAAGCGCAAAAGAGAACAGATGAGAGAAGGAGGAAAAAAAAAAAAAAAAGAAGAAAAAAAGAAAAAAGGGAAAAACCTTCCCCAAGCTACTCAAGTAGTTCCATGAAAGAAGCATCAAATCAGTAGATAAAACTTGAGAGAGAATATAGAGAACACTCATTAACATTGAGATGTAATTTCTAACAGTCTGACCCTGGAATTCCTACTGAAATGCAACAATGTCAAAGGCAGAAAACCTACTCTCTATTGACTAGACACCATGATAGAGTTTCAGGATCTATACAAGAACCTGGGACACACAAGACAGCTTGAGAGCCAGTTCCACACTCATTTGGACAGGGGTTCTTGTTCGGCAGCTCCGCACCAACGGCACGCAGGGCAGCTCCAGCTGGAGTTGAAGGCTCCCTGCTTTTCGGCCCATCTGAACCGCCGCCTCCCACGCAGCAAGCTCCAGCAGCTCGCTCCACCCTACAGAACCCCTGGAGACATCTCCTCACACCTCAAATCCCTGAACCGAGTTCATTCTTGCAACTAGATGCTTTAAGAAGCGCTTTTTACTCAAGAACTTCAAAAAAAGTTTTAGCAAATGTGATGGAAGGGCCTACGTTTTCCAATCCACAGGATTTCTCATGTAATTATTGGAGAAGTCTTATTTCTGAAGTCTTCTTTACTTGCTCAGATGGCGCCCTTGGTCAATCCTGACTTTGAATTTAGCTACTTCCAACTAAAATCCATTGGGCTGTATACTAAAAGACCAGAACTTTCCAAATATAACTCACTATATCTGCCTATAAAATACTGCTTTATCACCAAAATGGAAATTGGGGACAGGAGGAGGAGGGGAGTTCTTTTTAATTGCCATCCTAATGCAAATTAACTTATGCTTCAGATGGCTTCACAGAGAGAATCTGCCTCTGATTACATCAAAGGAACAAGCAGTAGTGAAATACAAACTACTGCATTAAAATTCTACTAGGACTGGAGGAAGCCCAAGGCTTAGCAGCGCTGCTGCCAGCCTATTTATAGAAAACAAAGCGCTAGAGCCGTGCTTCAGACTGCAGTGACTGCTGCCACAAACAACATGTCTGAAAAAGCTCTCCAGATTGCTGAGATTCCCTTCGTTATGTGCAGCTCAGTGCAGAGGTTTTTTTCCAACTGTGCCATTTCCACATCAGCTGCGTATTGAGAACAAAAGTTATATGCACAGTACATCAAACACAGCCAACTGAGGCATTTTCTATACGCAGCAATTTGCATACGCTGGCTGCACTTATTTCCTCCGTTCCCATGCACAGCCTTAATTGGCTGAACAGTGCAGCCTGATAGGAAAATTCCATGTGTCCATTCCGAATAAATTGAGTGTCAAGAGATTACGCTCCCACCTTCCTGCATCCCCAGGGATTGAAGCACATCTGCAACACTCCATCATCAGTTTCCACTGCTCAGCACAGGCTTCCAAAGATCCCCAGCCTGCGGGACGGGCGCCGTGCGAGCCAGCCCGCGCCTCGGCTGCCTGCAGAGCCAGGAGCCGGGCCAGGGCTCGGGCGGGCATGGGCCAGGGCTCTCCAGGCCGCCTGTGGCTGCTCCTCAAGGCGGCAGCTCTCAGCCAGAAGGCTCATGTTTTTCTCCAAGATTTAAGGTAAAGTCGTGGGTACAAGTCACACATCTCACAGTCCTCAAGCCTGAGGGAACTTTATTTCCAAGTGTGCATGTGTTAGCAGAATACCATATGTTGCCACAACTGCATGAAGCAGTGTGTTGCAGGTGTTGTGTGTGGCACTCAGTTTTGTCTCAATTAAATTATTCAAGATAAAGAATTTTTTCATTCCTTTCTGGAGAGCAAGAAGGCACGAAAAAGAGGAAGTGAAATAAGAAACTTGAATCCTTTTCATCTGTGGCTGTTCCACAAAGTATTTCTAAAATCAAACCCAGTGGTTTAGTTATATACACTGCTGTATAGTTATGTAATTAATGTAATTCTGTCTCTGCTTGTAAGAGAGGTTTAAAGGACTTGCAGATTACATCACTTCAAGTCAGAATGGTTCAGACAGCTTGGTAGGTAACACATCATCTAAGGCAAACATCTACTACACTTAACACACCGGGCTCTCTAGCGAATGTTTGCTGCACTAAGTGCACTGCATATCACAGCTCCCTGCTTCCCAAAGAAGCAGGATCTCATTCACATTCATGTCGGGTTATCTAACATGATTACAGTGGGCTTTCATCTATCTTCTCCTTTCAATCACTGAATGCAAAATTGATGAGTTCACCACAGCCGAATCCATAGCAGCAGCAAACTGCAGTCACATGTTTTCATCACAAGTATTTCCTGAAAGGAAGAGCAGCCTCCCCAAAGGGGCCGCTGCAGCCCCGAGGACAGAGCAGGCAGGGAGGCGCTGGGGACCGCAGGGAAAGCCCCGGGCACCACGGAGCGAGCGCGCGTGGCAGCGCTCTCTGTGCGGGGCAGCGCAGGCGGCAGCGCGGCGCCCTGCGCACACCTGCCATGTCTGCCCACATCAAGCCAAGCTCGCGCTTGTAACGGGAGGTGGATTTCTCCCTCCATCCCCAAAGGCTGCAACAAATATATGACATTTGATGTGACAAGGCAGAGTGAGAAGGAAAGTGGAAGGGAAAACAGCACATCAGAAGAGACCTGCAGGACAAGTCATTTATACTCTGAGGAAGCAAGAAGCAAAAAAAATTACAGTAGCAGGAGCTGAGCCTACAAAAATCCCTTCAGTAGCAAGCTTTTAGAAAGAGTTCTTCCAAATTACTTGACCACTTGTTTCATGAAATTACCTGCAGCGTCTCTAAACAAAAGCACCTAAACCTGGCAGGCAGAGCAGCTGGTTTGTGTACATACAAGATCATTGGAAAGAACAGGCTCTTCAGGAAACAGCCTCTACCGCTGGCTGCAAAATCTATGAAGGCAGATGAACACCCCCACCCTTTCCCTGCAGCCTGCCCCCAGCTCAGTCAACGCGACTGTCGCAGTGCCAAGTGGCACTCGGATCCAGGTCAGAGCAATGCAAGGTGGTGGGGAAAGGCCTTCGTCGCCTCGACACCAGAAGATGCCAAACTAGGTCCTGGGGAGAGAACCAAAAAGGAAGCACATATGGAAGAACCATAACCTGCTCCTTCTCCAGCCACCTCTCAAGGTCAGCACTGCCCTGCACATCCCCCACAGCACATGGGGCAGCAAACACCCCTTGTCTCTCTTGGTCGCACACACTCAGTGGCAGGGAGCACTGCCCTGCCACACAAAGCCCCATCAAATCAATCACTTGCGAGGAAAGTATGTCATTGGTGCCTGGGTCAGGGACTCCAACTTGACCTAAGCCATCCTTAGATCAAGGTTATTTATAGCAGCAGGGAAGTTCTCAGCTACACAGATTTTTTTTTTTTTTTAAAAAAGCCTGGCACTGGCAACATTTATTAATTTGCAAAGTTACAAGTTTAGTCTGTGGAAGGGCAGGGACAACCATGGAAGGAATGAAGCACATCCCTCTATTCCTTCAGCCACCAAAAGCCCAGCTACCAAAACCCAGTACTGGCTTGCAGCCCATTTTTCTCCTCCTTTACTTGCGGATAACATTCGTCTTGGCAGTTTCCTCACACTGTGCCACTGCAGAATTGCTTTATGCTCCTTCTCACCCCCACTTGCCATTTTATTAAGAAGCAGAGCTATTAGACAAGAAGCAGCCCTCTTCCTGCAGCACAACAATTTTTCTTATCAATGGGAGACAAACATTCACTCGACATGAGCCAAGGTGTTTTATTACCTGTGGATCTATAGCCCTCTGCTCAGACTTCCCAGAAACAGACATTAAAGGAAAATAAAATTCTATTCCTCATACTCTGAAGTCTTAATAAGCAATTGGCAGCACCGACACAGCTGCTCGCGCGCCGCCTGGCTGGCAAAGCAGGCCCCATTAGCTTCCAAGAAACTCTGCATTCGGGTGCAGTGAGCGTGGGATCAGAGCCACGGAAAACACAAAGCAGGAGTGCAGGCAAACAGAGGGTTAAGCTCAGCTTGGGTACCCAGGCCTTGAATGGGCTCAAGCTACGCTTTTAGCCTGACCTAAGCTCTCCCCAGTCATTTTTGTTCTGGTAAGAGGTCATACATCAGTTAGGTACAGAAGCTGGGGCAAGGAAAAGATGACCACATGGATTTCTTCCTGCACACAGCATATGCCTAAATATGATCTTGAGTAGGTGGTAAAAATCAGATGCCGATTCTAAATCAACAGCACTATGTTAACAAGCTGCTAGGTTCTCAGAAGCTACCCCTACTCATGAAAAAGGGAGGCCACATTTTATGAGGGACCGCATTATTTTGTCCATTTCAAATATATTTGAAACTGGTAAGGAATAAAGTTATTATCTAGCTCAGTACATTTTTGCTACAGCTTTCTTAAAAAGATCTTTGGAAAAAGAGAAGACTTGACAAATGTACTGCTTAAATACAGAACTGAAGGAAATGAGTCCATTAAAAAAGGACCTTCTCTCACTTTGAGAGAATGATGAAAATCAACACAACCCCCCCAAGTTACGCTGGTTTCAGAACAGCTCAACTGTGCATCTTTAAATAACTTTTGCTACTGGGCATAAACAAAGCGGATGCAAATTAGAGATGAGCCTGGCTCCTGTTTAGGGGGTGATGGCCCCTAAAGCAGCAGGCAGCTTTGGACTACCTCCTAACACCCACATGAACCCGCAGCCCAGTGATTTATTTACAGTAGGGGCACACAAACTGACCTGGTGGTCCTCTCCTTTTAACCAAGTTTGCCAGGCGAGCAGCCTACATCCCACAGAGGAAGCTCTGTGGGAAAGGAGCTGCACTTGCTATTCAAAAGCAGCAACCTCTTCTTACCTCTAGGAGAAAGCAACTTGCAAGGAGAACATTACGTGAAAGATGAAATAAGAGGGAAGGAAAATATACTATTTTACTGTTAGTCCTCATGGTAATCAGATGGTTTTAAATCTATCAGCCAACTATGACATCCTGCCAGGCTTGTGATACAGTCAGAAGAGTTTTTTTTGTACTTGCAGACCATGCATTGCAACAGGAGCTTAGTAAATGTTTGAACACTTTCCTGATTAGCCAGACAATTTAATTAGCTTTTGATGAGGCTAAATTTGATATGTAAAAGTACCACACTAAGGATCTTCACCATTTCTCTCTTGGCAGCAGTGGGAGAGAGATCTCCATTACTTGGGCCAGCCTCAGCTTAGTCCATTATATGAATGTGCGAAGAACCATCATAAAATACACAGCGTGAAAACACCCCTAAATCCAGCTCCATAAGTGACAAATCATTGCACAGACTTAATAAAAAGTGTATGCACACCAGAGATCACATCCATAAATAAACCAGAGTCAGCTTTTGCAGCATTTCATATTTGCAAGAAGATTTTCAGGACATTTGGGGATCCAACTACAGAGAGGTTTATCAATTTTGATTGGAGCTATGTGATTATTTCTTCTAGGGCACTTCCCAGTCTATCTGTTTTCAAAGCACATGGAATGAATTATTAACCCCAGTAACGTGATGAGGATGTGGAAGCTCGTCTCTAGAAGGCAGGCATACCCAAGATGCAGGATTTTCATTCAAATTTTAACTTTAAGGAAAAGAAAAATTCTTGATTCCACCATTCACGTGATTTATCTTGCACAGGTCTATCTGCAAGCACACTAGGACAAGAAATATAGAAGCTCCAACACTCTGGAATACCAAGAAGTTTGGGGGATTTTTAAAGCTATTGAGAGAATTTCTCAATTAAGTTGTCGTAACTGTGACATACATAACCTAAATATGACATCCCATCTAAATATGACTTCCTTCTGTCTCCTTTCCTTTGGAGAAAGGCTCATTTTGCAGCAAAGCACCCTGTCTCCTCTTGCCTAAGATAAAAACTAGGACCAGTTTCCCTCATTCCAGAAAATGCTCTTTCCAAATACTACAAAACTAGATGCAAGCCTTCCTTTCATTTGCTTTACTTGTCCTATATAAAAACTCTCTTTACCATGTGACAATGTTTTTCTTTCGTTTTCCCATCTCTCCACCTAGCAAGCACTTCATACGGCTGGAGAGTCCGCGGGCAGCTATTAGGATCGCTAACACATCCACAATTACAGTTATCTGGCAAAAGGAAAGAGCTGGAAGAGCTCTCAGGTGCACAGCATTACTTTTATTTGCAGGTTTCCATCTAGAACATCATAGAGCCAAGATACTAAGCCCAGCATCTTTGCTTAAATTTTCATGCAGTAAAAGTGTGCTGACAATGTTAAGGAAAATGGCTAAAGAGAACACCACCACCCCCCCCCCTTTTTTTTTTTAAAGTAATGATGTTTTTGTCCGCATCTGCCTCCAGTTTGTAAGGCTTAATGGTCCGATCAATGCTCTTAGATGCTAAGCTTTTATGATTGCAGCTAAAAACATCAAAAGAGAGGAGTTTCCGAGAGTCAAAACTGGTTCCTGCTTGTCTGTGAGAGCTTTAAGACAGACACTGCCAGTGGCATGGCAAAAGCCAGAGACGTTCAGGCCCTAGCAGGAGCCAAGTTCTCACAACTCTTCAATAGCCTTCCACTACAAAAAACAAGTCCCGCAACTTTGCGCTTGTTTTATCCCTTTATTCATTCTCTTGCATGTTCATTCTTATATGCCTTTCATTATGATGTTTTGTCTACATTTATACGTTTTATGTCTACATAAATTTATTTATTGTAATATCTATGTAGCTTTAATTAACTGCCTTATTCAAAAAGAAAAATATCTCAACTACTTCCTTTTCCATTAATGACATTTTCATGATGAAAATGGTATCTGATTTTCTATGTATTTCAGGCTACTATCTACATTGTTAGATAGAGCAGGCAAGGCAGAGGTCTTGCCCCCAAGGGCATGTCTTGCTTCGCCTAAACAGAAGTTTTGCCCACTCCTCTATAAAGCAGAGGTTCTCCTGCTGCTTCTCCTTGGCATAGTGAGCATCACTCGCTGGCACATTTGGTCCCTCCCAGCTCAGTAAAGCAAAATAACCAGGTCTCTCATGGATTTATATTGCCAAGGAACAAACACCTGCTAAGCCAAGAAAGCTC
>JAUBOD010000033.1:1040623-1053316 GCA_032353885.1 Nothura maculosa | reverse complement strand
GTGTGTGTGTGTGTGTGTGTGTGTGTGTGTGTGTGTGTGTGTGTGTGTGTGTGTGTGTGTGTGTGTGTGTACACACAGTAGTACATGAAAAGAGGAACCCAAATACCTGCCATAGCACATAAAAATATGGATTTCTTTTGTTGATGTTTCATTTCTATCTAGAAGCAGCTCTAAATTATATACATACACACATAAATACACACACACATATACACACACACACACACACACTCATAGAACAGTATTTTTTCTATCCAGAATCCTTGTTGAAAAACAGGCTGGTTCTAACAAGCAGCATACCAGCTCATAAGGCCTTACGTTCAGTTACTCATGTATTTCAACGGCTAGAGTTTATTTGTACTTCAAAAAAAGCTAAACAAAAACAATATCTAGGGTAATGTTTGCAAAATTTAGTCTATATTCTATAGTCTAATATTCTTCATATCAAGAGAAATACAAAGAATGACATGAAAGAGGCAACATACATACAAGACAAAATACCCTGAGAGCCAAGCAGAAATTAGAAGTTAAAAAGAAGATGGGAGAAGAACATTCTAGAAATGCCAAAAAACAAACAAGTAAAAGGCTTCCTAATACAGAAACTCATTTGTTTGTTTCAAATACAAGCTTGTATTGACTGTGGTTATTGTCCAACACCTTTCCCAAAGTATTTTTGGCCAACTGCGAGCAAATCAGTCAGAGCAATCTTACAGAGCACAAAGACACATGCCTCTCTGAATTCACTAGACAAAAAATATGAGTTTTTTTAACATTTATTATCCTCTCCTGTATAATTCAGGGGTAAAAGGCAACTATAAAGTCAGAGAGAAGAAAAAATAAGTTTAAGAGGAAACAACTACCATTGGTTCCAACATTACCAGCTAGCTCCAGCACACATGGCTAAAAGGGGAAAAAGTGATTGTAGCTTCCTGGCCTCATCAGAAAAGTTTGTTTTTCTACTTGGCATGTTACACCCAAGTTTTCCACAGACCTCTAGCATGACATTGGTAAGTTTTGTTTTTATTAGCTTTTGGAACAGAGAACAATAATTATCCACAGTTCAAATTCCTTTACAGGAACATTTGGAGGAAACTAAGTTAGGAAAAAAATATATATGTATAAAAAAAATGGAAAATACCAAAGATCATCTGAGGCTTGGATGAGGCATTCATGAACGCTGCTCTATCCCCCAAAATATTTTAGCCATGAGTAATCTCTTATTTATTGCTATACATAGCTAGTTATTAATTAGAAACAACTAAGAAGGGTTGCATGTGGATAAGTACAGACTTTAAATCTGCTGCAAAAAAAAAGAAAAAATAGAGAGGGTGTTAGGATCATAATGAACTACAGGTGTCAAGGCAGATTCTGGAACTTTCTCATCTGACTTTCTGGTCACAACCCTATTGCAGTGGGCAATAATCTCTTGAAAAGATTCATGTAAAATTGTAGTACTCTAAAAATAAGCATGCTTGGACATCCAACCACCACCATATTGCCCAAAGCAGTTGCAGCATCAAGACAAGGGGATGGGAACTCTAAGAGAGGCCAGTGTTCTACTCGCTGCTGGTTCCCAGTTCTGTCAGCACTGCCCAGAAGATTTACAAGTAGGAGGCTTGGAGAGTTTAAGTTTTAGTTTATTAAAGAACAACAACAGAAGATTAGCTGAGCCTATAAATTTGAGGGCATGAACAGCACTTAAAAAGCACTTTTAATGCCTGAACTATCCCATATGTGCTATATCAAAAAAATCCCAGTGATCTGTAAATGTTAACATGCTTAATTATTACTCATGAGCAATGCAGGCAGTAGCAGATTTTCACCACTATTTCCTGAATTAGTCAGATAGGGCCAAAGAATAAAGTCTTAGAAATAAAAATATGTACTCAGACTAAGTGCAAGAGAAGCCAAATTAATTTACAAAATAGCTGGGAAACAGTAGCTTATGCAATTTTGTCAAGTATATTCCCACATGGCTTTGCTTTTCCAGTATCCTTTTCATCCATGACAGAAGCTTTAAATCAGCATATTTCTGCATAACAGAATCCACACCAACTCGTACTGCAAGATGTTGTATAACGAACTGGCCCCCAGGTTCTGCGCAGGTTCATGTACAAAACAGTGTTCCCAAAACTAGAAGGCAGTGGAGCTGCAGTTCAGCCATAACTACCAGTTAGTGACCATAACTTGGGCAGCAAAGTCCAAAAGCACTTGATTTCTAATAAAACTAACTTGTGCCAGGTTATACTTCTGCTCGACCTCAGACTTGTCCTTTTTAGCTTAGAGGACCTGAAAAAGCATTACCATTAAACAGTGTCAATCATTTTTTACTTGCTTTTTTCTGTGCAATTTACTAACAGGCTTCAAAAATGGTTTGGCTTCATCTAGATGAGGCTTTAGGGATACATATATCAGATTACACTAAGTTGTATTCTTAAAAGAAAAAGGAGTTTTTGCTGTAAACTCTCAAATAGAATTTTCAAATACTGATATCGTCCAAAACGAAACTTTAATCAACTCCGCATATGGTAGATATATTTCATTTTGTCTTGCCTTACAGCTGAAATACTGCTGTATCTTGTCAGTGCAAAGCTCATGCCTCTGCTTTGAATTCTTTTATATAGAAGACCCAGGAGAACCTTCAAGAGGAAAGTTAGTCACTTCATTTTCAGAAAGGGTGCTAGCAAAAGCTAAGTGGTACATAAGCCCTCTTTTGGGCCTCTAGGCAACCATGTATTTCACTCCTCATAAAGGGAATTAAAGCTATTCCCGCATGTAGGAACGAACTGATTCCCTGCAACTGTTTGTTCTTTCTCCAAGATTCTCAAGTAGTTTTCTTGTGATCTTTTTGCACTTCATATAGATGAGTACTAAAGATCAGGGACCGCCTTCATCACTGCACTGAGTCCCTGCAATTCCCTTCTTCCTAATCCAGCATTAACAGCTCAGGCTATGTGAGCTTCCAAAGGGTGCTCAGCCTGCTCTAGCTGTCTAAATAAAACTTACCAAATCAAATTGCCTTATACTAGCATTAATCCCAAGTAATGGGCCTGTGAATCAGACCTGGTATTTTTGTTCTAGTTTCATGGCTCACCTCTACTGGCAGTCATACTGCTAAATGTCAACGTGGAAAGTCAGCCTTGGCATCATCTTTAAAGTAGCACCTCAGTCTTCATATTTATTTCCATCAACCAGGCTGCACTGCTGTAAAAACTGTTTTTTTTAGAAGAAATATTTACAAAAACATATGAAGGATATGAGGAACAAAAATTCTGCCCTTATTCCGTGAGACACAGTCCCCCTTTTATTTTTCCTCTTTCAACTCTTTCTCCTACCTCAAGAAAAGAGTTGCCAAAACCTCTTTATACATCTGCAACTTTAGGGCTTAAACATAGCAACTCAAAGGAAAGCAAAGTCTTAAGCACACTGAAGTGCCCTCCAACAATCTGTCTTCCTTGCTGTGAAGCCCCAGACTTCTGCCCACTAGATACAGAAACCTCGAGAAGAGCATTCATTCAAGAGCACTCGCGCTCCAGCCTGGCTATGCTCACCACCTGCAGTTTGATACAAGTGGTACTCGCACATTTGCTTTGCTCCAAAAAGACCCCAATTCTGACTCCCGGTGCCGCTGGCACCACGGAACCTCTGTCAAATCTAAAACTTTGACATCTGCAGCTAAGAAAGGCATGGAAAACGTCAGCTACCAACACAAGCCAGGCTGCCAAGTTAAATTCCCACAGTTTCCCAGGAGAACATAAGCAGTCCAGAATACACAAAGCTTAAGATTTGTTCATTGGACCAAAGGACATTTTATATTGCTCAGCTGAGTTTTATCTGGGTATATATGGCAGCAATGGAGACAGTTTCAAAGCTCTCAGTATAAGCTTTTAGTCTTGCATTTAAAATGATATTTAACTCAAATCCTCCTTTTATTTTTTCATAAAAATGCTTTTATGTTTTTGAAAATTATATCTTTTTTCATATCTCAAATGCTTTATGACAAGTCTGCCTAGACTTCTCACTTGGTTGATATTCTCTGAAACATTCTCTTCTCAACAGAGCCTTTGAGTTGAAAAAGGCTTATTATACTACAGGATATTTCGATACCTGTGCTCTGTTCCCAGGTCTATCATATACATGCCCTTCATCTTGTGATACTCAGGTCTGCAGCTCACAGGCCCATGAGGAGCCTTCAGGCTCTGCAAAGGATGCCCAAAGAGCGTCGTGCACAGCAGAACCAAATTTTCACCCCAGGACAGCAAATGATCCAACCAGCACACACATGTCGCCAGCTCTTGCTCTCTCCAGACTGCTCATTTGTTATATTACCAACAGCTGATCTGATTTGCAAGGTTCATCCGATTTTTTTTTAAATAAAGAGAAGCAAGCCACAGTAACAACTCTAGCAACAAGAAGAGCTCCAACACAATTTATGATTCTACTCTTTACTTTTTCTTTCTCAGAAGTAGGGATAGGCTGTTTTATTTCATTAGCTATAGGACTTCATTCCTGCAGACCATCTTGACACAAGGTAAACAAGTTTGACTTAAGCGGAACAGGGAGCTGCAGTGCTTTTATTTCAAGACCAAGGGGTTAGTTCCTAACAGTTGCATGAATAAGAATCGTCTTTTCAAAATGGAAAGAATCTTCAACACTGAAAAATAGTTTTGCATTAACAAAATGCATAATTAAGACCTACAACAAAAGGCACAGCCCATGGCTCAAATAAAAGCCCAATACGAGACAAGCACGGAACAAGAAGATTCTCCTGGTTACTGTTTTATACAGTGCCCACCCCTGCGTGAGGCAACAGCAATGTTAAAAGAAGCTGTGAAAGGATAAAAAGAAAAAACACCACACAACCTGAATGAGCATCAGGAAAAAATAAGCTGGAGGAACACCGGGACAGGATGTTCTGGAGAGAATCCAAAGAAAGTTCTTATCCTAAAGTCACCCCACCTCCAAATGAGATGCATCAGTTGAATGCAAAAGACAATGGAGACTAATTCCCTTGTTCCCAGGTGCCTCAAAAAATAAGCAAACATCCTTAATCCAAACTACTCTAGTTCTTAATCAACACAACTTCAGGCACCAGCTCCCACGAGCATATTATCACCATCTGAAACAGTTTGGATGAAAGAGGATAAAGAACTGCATACCTTGTGACTTTGTAGCCACAAGATCAGTGGGTATCGCGGGCAATTTACATGCTTCAGATCCTTCTTAGGCAGTGCACATGATCCCCAGAGTGCATAGGGAAGGAAGTTCCTCAGTCCAGGCTACCTGTGTTTTGACCCAGGTCCCTCAAACAGCCTCAGTTCTCTTTGAAGGGCATCTTAAGGAAAGCTATCATATCCAGCAGCAAAATTTATTTGGGTGCACAAGAGTCTTACAGTCTGTGGGCAGCCAGAGGGTAGCTCCAAGTTTGAAGCACCCTTTTGCACAGCTACAATGCTCTCAGGAGAGCTGAAGCCCTTCAGAGGCCCTCCATTTCATAAAAGCTTCCATAGAAACGAGCCAAACCCTGGCAGAAACTGCAGGCAGGTGCTCTGAGAGGCATATTCTTGTCTTCTTCCTACCTTAAGGAAGGATTTTTGTTCACAATTAAAATGTTCACTCTATTATAGAGGCATCTAAAACGCAATTGAAAGAGTACTGAAAACCCTTATTTCCAGTTTCCTTATTTCCTTTTTTTTCCCCAAACACAGAACTAATTACAAAGATGACTGCAGTGCCTAGCCATTACATTTGGCTCCCTGTTACTCTGCAATGCCTCTGGAGAGTTGTGAACAATACTGAAATTTGCTTTCGCAGTTTTTTCTGTGGTCTTTTGTATTTGTACAAGTCAAGAAAGTAAATGTGCTAGAACATCTGCTTTTCATGACTAAACTGTGGCTTTCTGTAACTGCAGGCCATTTTCCTTGTAAATGCAGCTGCTCTTAATATTGTGATAAGACGAGGTAAAACTGAAGACCATAATTGTTCAATTGTATCTATAGATTTTTTTTTAATGTGCACACAATGCAAGACTATAAAAATTAATGAATAGGTATTCATTATGAATTATCTTATACAGATGCAAGTGTGTTTTTCATACAAAGCCCTAAAGCCTCTCCCTGTCTACTATAGACGTGAGAGCCAAGGGGAAGGGCAGTGCAGACGAGCAACTTGTATCCCTCTTCTGCCCCATAGGAAAGCGCATCTTAAAAGCCACTTCACATTTCAGTGGCTTCCACTAGCACATGTCTCAAGACTGTCAAGTATCACCCTTTTCCTCTTGCTTCACTATCTCATATACTTAAAACACACTACCAATATAATTATATCCATTATACTTAACCATAAAAACATTTTTTTTTCTGCAAGTCACTCACACTGCATTGCATAAAAGTAAACACAACCAATTGCTTTAATCCAGCATGTGCAAAGTCTCAGAAGGAGATGCAAAGGCCATAAGGACCTACATTTAATTCTGTTCCGAAAACAAGTCGCTGTGCAACTTCTGGGCACTAAGGTCTAATTCAAATCTTATTACAAGACACTAAAACATTGGGGGACAGGACAGCAGGGAGCTATTACTCCTGGAAAGCAAGACACTATTCCACATTTAGGCAGTTGTATGCATTCTTGGCTAACATTCACTAGAGGAAAAAATAGAGCAACCGTTAATCTTCTGGTATCCATGGAAAAGTTTCTGTTCAAGTGTTGTGTTTGGAGGAGTATTTTCAAGAAATAATTCTTCTTTCAATACATGAGTTTTGCAATTCAGTTCTTCAAAGGGTACTTATGTCCAATAAAGCTTGGGTTTTACTCATCACTTTAGTTGATCTCCTTCTAAAGGGTCCAGAGGAAGGTTTGTGTCAGAGCACGCAGTTCACAACACTGCATACTTCAGCTGAGAGCAGCCCATCTCAACAAAGAGGCTTCCCACCACACGCAGAGCTAGGTTGATACCTCTGCTACAAAAGGCTGCTATGCCAAGATATTCTAATACTATAAATAGTGGCAAAAGCTCGTGCAGCAGGCACCCTCCACCCAACGGCACACAGTTCTTTTACGGCCTTCTTGCTCCTGCTGCTCCTCTGAAGAGGCTGCTACCTCAGCTCTCAGCCTAGTGGCTCTCCTACTACAATGGAAACATCTGCAGGTTTTTGGTTTTTTTTTTGTTTTTTTTTCCCCTCTCTCTCAACAAGACTTACTGCAAAATGGAAGGACATTCTCCACTCAAATTCTAGAAATAACATGATAAATGATAACAGGAGTTGAGTAACCATGGACTTTCCTCTGCACTTAAAAGATATAAAGTTGAACCCCCCAATTACCTGTTATGTTCCTTCACAGGTAAGGTCCCTGAAGTACCATGCACCAACAGCAGTGCTACACAAGTGCAGGTAGAACAAGAGTCACATTTTTAGATTTAAGCCGCAAAATACTAGATCTGGCAGCAAAATATCAAATCCAACTGCAATTGCTATGTGCTTGGAAGATTTCTCCTCCCCTACATACCACCTTCAGGCTTTGTTACTCTGTCAGTAATTGCCAGACTGAACCCACAACTTGGCCAGGAAACATTTGCTTGGATTACTAATTCAACATTCACATATAATATGGAAACTAATTTAACAGATAAGTTTGAGAAGCACATTTGCTGAGCTTCCCCAACAGCTCGGGACCAAGTCCATAAATGGCTTACTTTTCCAGCAGAGTTCACATTATAAATAAGATCCATTGACCTTTAAGAGAGCAGAAAAAAAAAAAAAAAAAAGGCAAACCAAAGTCTGGTTTAATTACAACTTTCTGAAGCACAAGTTGAGGTATTTTCAATTACCTTTTATCAAATACTTTGTGAAACAGAGGAGATTAAATTAAGCGTACTTGAACTGGATCATTTTCTGCAGAAAGCAGCAATCCGGATTGCTTGGCAACTTGATAAAGAGTAGAAAAATGTGGCCCTGCTGTCAGGTCAGTGAGAGGAAAGTACAAACGTTTTTACATTTGTATGACATAAGGGCTTTTCTAAGTTTAAGATCATCTTAGTATTAAAAACATCTAGATACTAATGTTTACTACACAGGATTTACCACACAAGAAACAGAATCTGTTCTGCTTAATTTCTTGAACATGTTATTAGTCAAGTCCAAGACCTCCTTTGAGAATTTCCCAAAGCAGCAGGAATCCACCTCTTATCCAGAACGGGATAGATCATCCAACTCTTCCCTCCCCCCCCCAAGTTTTATCAACTCGTCAACTCTGTTGACGAGCACAACTTTCAGATTACTCTTTGTTTAAGCGTCAGCCCAATGATCATTTTGAAGATGGCTGGATTGATTGCACCATCACCCACAAGCAGCAATATGGCTCTAAGAAAGCATTGCTGACAGTGCCCTTGGTCCCCAGATGTCAAGACCATGACTGTTTTAATCTATTCTCCTGAAAATTTAGTATGATCTGCATATGCCACAATGATATAAATTGCCTATGCTACACAAGCTTATAGACTTTTCCTAATAGCAACTTTGGACTCCAGCAGGTCCTGTCAGATGTTTGCTCTGGTACTCCCTGCCATGCATGTCCACCACCTGACCATCCCATCTGAAAGTCAAATGAATCAGCAGTATTAGGGCAATTGCTGCACTTCAAGACTTTCAGTTCCAATTCAGATCTGTTTGATGACTGTGCCCTTTGGGAGACATTGAAGAATCACAGTACCTACATATTCCTTCTTCTTTCACAATTTGCAAAGTATTAAAATCTATAGTACTGTCCTAATCACTTAAAGATATTCAAATTCTAATAATGATTTCATCACAAATTCAAAAGGTATATTCTAAATGTAAAAACTCTACAATCAAACCAAGTACCTTCTGTTTTAACTTCTTGGGGGGAAAAAATTTCTACCTAGTAAATTCTCTATCTTACAAACAAAAATGCTCTATTTCTACATTTTTTAAATGCTACACTTATATTCACTGTCAAGAATTTGCATGCCTTTCAAACAATGTTCTTTTCTTGATATATAGAATTTGTAAAGAAATGTGATTTTCCTACTCTTTTTGATATCTTGGTAGCACCATCATCAGGATTTACCCTGTTTATGATCAGAGATGTAATACAGTGCTCACATCCACCCATAGATGCTCAACCAGTTATCACTTGCAGCTGCAGCTTCACCTGACAAAACCAACAAAACATTCCTAGATTGATGGTTTGAGTCTTTCCCACCTCACAGGCAGCCCAAGTGATGCAACACATTTATGCACATCAACTTCAGCAGTAGATGTCAAGCTAGATAACTTGCTTGCCTCCCTCCACTCCCCAGGCTCAAAACCTTCAAGAGGAAATACCCAAACATTTCCTGGCTGGGAGCTGTTTAGTAAGCTGTGTTTTCATGAAAAGAAAAAGAAGAAGAAGAAAAAAACCCACACCACCTCTTTGGGCTAATCCAGTAGGCAAGAAAAAATGTTGTTCCACACAGCACAAGTGAGGAGATGATGAATGGGTTTGGGGAGGTTCACAGAGCCCCAGAGAATGGAAAGAAAATACAAGGGAACATAGCACATTCATCCTTTCCACCAGAGAAGCTACGCTTTATTTAGTAATACCAAGTGTGGATAAAACACATTATACTTTCCTTGACAAATTCAAGCTCTTGGCAGAGGTCCTGCAAAACATTATTGCATCAGTTTGCACAGCAGTGCCTCTCTCCAAACTTCCTCCCGAGTTCTCATGTCTGCATATGAGCAGACTAGGTTCAAACTTGGGGATTCCTCACTGACCAGAGGAACACACTGGACTCACAGCACCATTAACACTCACATACGGCACCTTCAAGACGAGCTAGATTGCACTGATCTGTATTAGCACCAGATACTTCAGCACCAGTGCCAAAGATGTGCTTTCTTAGGTACGAGGGCTCGCAGCATATGGGAGACCTATATTGTGCACAACATTAAGAGTCTACTCAATTCCACTTTATCCAGTTCCCAGCAAAACCACAATATATCAACATGCTAAAAGTGCATCCCCTGCAAAGAAGTCTTGCTTCAGGAAAAATAACTACCAAAAACCAGAACAGACATATACATATCCAATAGGTATGTATGCATATACTAAGTACGTTAAAAGGGGGCACTAAAACCTTTTCCTGTCAAGTTCAAAGGACCTGGGCCCTGCAACGACGCTATTGTTTCTCCCAAGCCCTCTGGGAAGACAGTTTGCCATCAAGGACACTTATCTCCGAAGAGCAGAGAACCAACATTTGAGAACAATAGCAAAACACACTTTCTCTCTCCTCTTTGAGGCTTCAGAAAAATACATTAGGAGAACCCTAATGGCAAAGCACAAAATCTCCCGATTCAGAAACCACAGTGGAAATATGCGTCTGTAAAGCAAGGAAGAGGGACATAGCTTACACTAACAGGCCAATTCAGTTGATTCAAAATAAAGGGACACAACAATAACCCTTGCAGAAACAACAGACAACTTCTTCAGGAGCAGCAGAGAACACACTACTTCCAAAGTGTTATTTCAGTGCAAAATCTGAACATCTCTTTAAAGCTGAGTTCATACATCATGCAGATTTAAGTCCTTCTCAACAGGAGCATGTACTACATACCTTAGGTTGTATGCTAGTGATGGGTTTTCCTCCGTCTATTTCCTTTGCAGGCAGCCCTAGGCCCAAGGACAGGCTTAATCTCTTCCAGAATTCCCAGCCCTCGCTGAACAGCTGGTAGCATGCATCACCTCCGCGTGCTCAGTGTGCTGCAAAAGTGAGGCAACCCGCTCCGCCTCCCCCACGAAAACTTCTGGGAGCACCATTTGCCCATCCCATTACAAGGGCTTTCCACTTGAATCCTTTTCCTCAGAGAAGCACATCAGTCTGCAAGGTGTTATAGGTATCATGGTAAGGGTGACTAAAGGCAACACTTTTTTTTTTGGGGTGGGGGGTGGGGAGGGCTATTTTTATACTCTCACAAACCTTGCTATGCTAATATGAATGAGCAGAATCAGCATTATGCCAGGACAACTGAGGTTACTTAGATGAGGATTTATCTTGCATTTAAAAACAGAGAAATGGAAACACATAAGCAGACCTGCTGAGATGTGATCCCTTCCAAATTCTTTTTCAAAACCCTAACTATGCTACATAAATCTCAAGACATCCTGGTTCACCACCGGATGGAGATTTGAAATCCAAAAGCTAAAATTATCAGTTTTGTCAAGAAATGGAAAGAGAGGGTTAGACAACATGCACAAGCACTGGTTGGTTGGAGCAAACTGAAATTTTCTCCTTCATCTTAACACACGCAAAGCAATTGAGGGATTAATTTAACATTTCAGATATTTTGCCACTAAACTTATCAAGTATCTCCCTGCCTGCCTAACAAGCTTTCATTTCTAAGATTTGTTTCCCTGCCCATGCTTTCCAGAGCACCCTGGTTGTGATCAATATTCAAGACTATTTTGCCTTTATCTCAAACAAGAAATTAACCATTTACTATCAAGGAAAACAAGCAAACCTTTTCAACAAAAGGTTCCAGTTCAAGATAGTTCTCTTCTCCCCTTCGTGTCAAAGAGGAGAAACAAAAATTTTAAAAATCAGCAAGTAAACAAAAAACCCCACAGAGACATACTCTGAAGAGGGTCAGGTCTATAGCTATCCTTGAAAACACAGGAAATACATCAGGTTTTGACAAGAACCTCTCTTTGCAGGTCAGTTCTGCATTTCAGCTGACAAAGGGAGAATATCTTTGGTAGAAGACAAAAAATCTTCCAAGTGAAGGAAATAAACTCCATGAATGCCTGTACATACTTTATTATACATTATATATTATACTTTATACATTCTGCTTATCATGGCCTGAATAAAGTAAAATATTTACCTCCTTCCTTCTTTAGGCTATTATGGAAAGGAAACTCAAGGTACTCTGTTCAGAATTCCCTCTCCATATCCTATTTTTGTATTTTAGCTCTTGCAAACTCCTAAATAAATTAGAGCAGATTCTTGTTCTATTCAATTTTTCTACTTGTGTTTTAGACACTGCTTCTCACCCTCCTGAAAGGGAAGACTATGGTCTTGATAGGGACAGGTAGGCAGGTACAATTCATGAGTGACCAATAGAAAATGTCCATACAGGAATGAGATAATAGATGATATTTCCCTCAGGTCCCCTCTCACTTTCAAACATGTTGCGATTGAAGAACTTGGAGTCCCATAGGTTATTTGGGCTTGATCTCAGTGGATTTGATACCCTCAAATTCTGAGCCAACTTTCTGAATTTCTGCAAGTTTCAATCACGCAGTTTACCTCATGATGATGCTGGAGCAGCAGGCAAGTGTTCAGAGACAGGTCAGAGCCTATCACTGTTGGCATTGTATTTTTTTCCTGTTGCCTCCCATACTTTCCATGCACACAACTTCCTTTGAGCCGAGTTTCATTTCTATTTTATGGCTTAGTAAAGCAGCATTGGAACATAGTTGCACAATTTAGAGCTGACCCTTACTTACCCACAATAAATTAGTACTTCATTGCCTTACTGTTCACCTGCACTTCCTGATCTTTTATAAAGACAACAGAGTAAGAAGTCGTCCCATCTCACTTCTCAAATACATATGGATTACAAGGTTTCCAGTCTCCCAAAGCACAGTTGATATTGCCTATCACAAAGTGTATTTATACTTGGAAGTTGCCCT
>JAUBOD010000033.1:1024294-1039218 GCA_032353885.1 Nothura maculosa | reverse complement strand
GCAGGGTGTCCGCTTGCCCTTGGACTTAACTACTTCAGATCACATGCTCACATGCAGAAAGGGGACAATTACTCAAGTACTGCTTGCCAAAGGACATCCGGCCGTGAAGAATATGACTATTTTCTTTTTTAAAAAGAACAGCAACAGGAACAAAGTCAGCTAGGCACAGCAATATTTTCTTTATTCAACACATGGATTTGAATTTACCAAGTAATATTAACAGTGAAATTGCTTACCATTTTCCTTAGTTAAGCTGTTTCCATCGGCCATACCTTTGTCAAAACCCAGAGGGAAGGAAACAATAGAAAATACTTTTCTGGAAAAAAAAAATGAAGAAAAGAAAAAAACCCACCATAACAAAACAAACAAAAAAATCCACAACTGACGTTCCCATGCCAGCTCACTCCGCTGATGCTCCTTACTGTGCTGGCTATGTTCAACTGTGTCTGTGCCAGGCATGCTCCCTCCAAGCTGCACAAACTTGGGACACCCTCCTTGTAGCAGCTACTCCCTGTCCCTTAGGACAGGTTAGCCTTGAGCCTGAGACAGCCTGTCTCTCCTGGGCTGTCAAATGGCCTGGGTACCAATGTTGGGAAAGAAGCCTGACTAAATGCAGAAAAAGAGGAACATAAACCTTAAAATCATTGCAGTGGCACAGTGCCTACAATTGGGACCCTCAAAGAGTGCCAAGTAGCAAGTTGTGGAAAGCACATCATTAAGGCCACAAGATACGGGGCACACAAGAAAGGCAGATTAGAGGGAATCTCAGGGTAGACTCCAGTTGCGGCACACACGCGCGCACGCACACCCCCACACCCCCACACACACACCCCACTGGCACCATGAAGCATGTGTAAATACTTGCTGAGCAGGTATTCACACATTAGGAATACTTGATTTGTGAGCTCTAATATTTGCACTGTTCTTTAACTTCTCTCTGCAAGAAGCCTGTATCTTACAATCCTTGCTACAAAAACTCCACAGGTCTAAGTGCGGGATTCTCTTCTGACTCATGCATCATTAAGAGGGCTATTTAAATTTAATTGCAGAACCTTTAGGTACTAGGAATAATGTGTGTATTAAAAAAAAGGTAAGAAGTTAGATTTTGACACTCTAGATAAAGCAATGACAACTACAAATGGAAGAAAAATGTCTTTTAAAAACAAACAAGCAAACAAGAAAAACCCTACCAACTAAGCAAGTTTGTTCTGGAAAGTCTCTTTTTAACACTAAAGCAAGACTGCTTCATTCTCTCCAAATATTAGATCCTGAGAAACAACCCTAAAACGACAAGGGAGAAGCGATATCATGCCTGTTGCAAAAAAATTAATCTGTTAATATCTGGAACAAATGGATCCAAACAGATTGCCTCTCCCATGGCATAGCACAATTGCACACAGCAACAGCTCAGGTCTGACTCCAAGAAAAAAGACATGGGCATTTCTTTCATGGTGCCACTGGGAACATGGCTTTCTCCTGGGATTTTAACATGTGGCTACTGCCACCTTAGCAAGAAACAACATTCACTTTATGCAAGTCCATTGCAGTTACACCTCTGCTGATATTCTTCTGGTTAATGTATCAGATAAACTGATAACTCTATCTGGCATAGGATGGAGGAGGTGAAATTCATTTATAAAGTTCCCCTAAAGACATAATAAATTGCTTTCCCTTACAAGAAGAAACAAGTTTTGATTTAAATATACCCGCAGAAGGGTCAATAGAGGAATATTATTCTTATAGTGTTTATATTTCTAAATTAAAAGCTCTCATAACATGCAACTATGTTCTTAGAAACTACATTTGGCTAGTAATAGGTTGCAGGTGTAATATCACAGCTTCCAGGGTAATGCAGCCAGTCAGCATTTCTACTTCTATTCTACCATTTCTTTTTCAAACAGTTGCAGCAAGAACCAAAAAGCCGTGTAAGGCTGCACTTCACTGAGTGGCACTCAGTGCTGCCTGACATTTCCTAACACTCCCATTGCAGGTAGTTATCAAGAAGCTAACGAGTAGTCTTTCAAACCCTTTCACTTTTACACACGCTGTACCACTCATACAGTTGGCCTTCACACACTTGCTTCCTCTGTTGTCCTTGCTTTTCAGCTGATATCATGACTAGCATTGCTGTTCTATTTATTGCTGCTTTCCCTCTTTTAATGAAAAAAAATCAACTATTTGAAGCAAGAAGCATTAGAAACGTCACTCTTTCTATCACAAACATTACTGTCGCTGGAAATCAAAGTACAAATTCCCAAGGCAGGCAAAGAGAAAAGGAGGTTCTAACGCAAAAACCTAACCTCAATCTGCAACCAAAAAAATTCTACCTCGTTTCTCCCATTAAGGACAAGGCCAAAAATTTACAAAGCAGAAATTACATGTCAGGTTTTAATAGTTCAGGTTGCACATTGGTGTTAACTGCTTTAATCACTGTAAAGCCATTTATCTTATTGTTGTCCTCATTCTCTCGCAAAAAGTAGGTTTCCAGTTTCTGTTTATGCCTACCAGGTTCAAGCGTGCAACTCTTCTATGCTGGGAAAGCAAATATAGGTTATTATATGCATCTACACTCTAGATTAGTATAAAGAAGCACATCCACCTTGTCACAGAGTTGATCTGATCCATTAAGACACACAACTGAGTATGTTGTGTTTTGCGCTGTGTGCTTCTGCTTATGGAGAAGGACTAAGGGGGTTTTCTTCAGCCTAGTTGGGTCAAATGCTCACCTGACAATAGGTAAGGATAGGATTTCTAATCATACATCTGCATTTCTTCATCTGCTGTGAATTTCTTTTGAAGGAGATGGCCACCACACTACTCATATTTAACACCCATACAAGAGGAGTCAAATTGCACCAGTCTTGCATAAACAACTGAGGTGGAGGCCTCGGATTTTATCTGATTCATGTCAGCCAACCTCCTGAACTACACTCAAAACACTTCATTTTCCCTCTTTCAGTAATTCCTTTTCCCTGACTATTGTGAGCTCACTAACTAGTCAATCTGAGCAATGATTTTTTAAAAACATATTAAGTGACATGACAGACTGATTTGTGAAGATGACAAAATTAATGCCTTCATTTTCAATCCATATACTCAAGAAGTAGCTTTCCACATGTCTGTTACTAGATAGTAAAAGTATGAAATCCTGACAAACTGACAAAGATCAATTTAGAGTTAGTGGGCACACTCCAGAAGCAAACTTCTTGGGAATGGAATTGAAAAGTTGAAACTTTTCAAGCAGTGCAGATACAGGATTAAAAACAACCAACTTAATATTTTCTCCTCCCTCTTCCTTCCAAGTCCATCCCCAAAATGTGTTTGTTGTATGAACATGTTTTGCCTAGTTCTCTAGGCATTAAACTACCAGAATGTTGCAAAGCTCTACCCTGTGATAAATATTACCTAGGTTAATTTTCTCTACTAGTATAAAAAGCTTCCACATCTGAATAAATTCCTAAAGGACAAAGCAATTTCTTTCCCTTGCAGATTCCCACATATGCATCTACCAGGTAGAGGACTCCAGATCCCTAAGGGGATGGTGAGGTCACCTTTAGAAGCACCGAGTCAAGGCCCCACTGTAAAGTTTCAAATCGCTACCTTAACAAGGCTAACATAACTCCACAGCTCTGATCATAGTATCTTACTTGCTGTAAATCAACTAATGACTCTATTGCCTACAGAGCAAAGACCTACAACATACAGGCTCGCACATGAAAATTTTACATTATGAGCTAAGTTACTGTCCAAGCAGCATTTTTTCTTCCATGCTTTGTGTTTACAAATTGTCTATTCAAGGTAATAATAGATATCCAGTAATTAAGAACTTTCACAGACAATGTCAAGAGATGAGTTTATGATGCCAGTTTTCCTCAGAGCTCAAAGAAATTTTGTGCCTTTCTCCTGGGAAAAATTTTCCCTTCCACAGAAACACTCACAGTTAATGAAGCTATCTTCCCTTTTTGTAGCCATAGTTCAGAGATACCACTGCAAGCAACAATAGATATCATTCATATACACCAGAAATAAGCAAAATACTTCAACTGCAGAAGGACCCCACACAGTCACTATTCATTCATTTCAATACTACACAGCTAAAAGATAATTATTCATTCAGTTAGTACAATGCAAAGTTTTAGAATACCCTCACATTTGGTTGCTCTCAAAATCTAGTATTAAAGTGGTTTTCTGGTGCCTGCTTTATTTCATCACTTCCATGCTGCTAAACTTAATTGCAAAAAAAAAAAAAAAAAAAAAAAGAATCCAATTCCCTGTTATCAGGAAATACTGTGCTGAGGGGTTTTGATTTTTTTTATACTTATATTCTTAACCAATTATCTATGTGAGAAGCAGATGATGAGCTGCAATTTGGCAACACTTTACCATCTGCTATTTGTAGATCTAGTCAAATTCAGAAAGTTAATTAAAGATTAAAGAGAGGGACCAATACTGTTGAAGCAAAGAGCCATCTTCTCTCCCATTATGCCTGTAAATAAATAATTTCAGTCATCTGTTCCCACTCTCTCCAATGCAATCATAAATCACTAGCATCTTGAGGGCAATGCAACATACATTCATTGTATACCTGTACACCTTCCATTTTCATTAACTAGATACTAAATCAAGCCTCTTTGTAAAAATGCCACAGGAACAGGCTACAGCCTACAACACGTGTAACAGACACATCCACCATTCTAAGGAAGACAAATTGTAACTGAAAATCCCTTAGAGAAGGAATTACAGCAAACTAGCTAGGGAAAGCACATTTAGTCAACTTGGGGCACTTTTCCACACTGGACAGCATATGTATTTTGACATTTAAACCAGTATAAATGAAGAATGAGGTGATTCTGACAGCTCTCCTTGCCCGCTGTGCTGAAAGCGGGCAGCTTCCTTCTCCTGCAGCCTCCATCTCCTAGACCTCTTCTCCAAGGGAGAACCTAATCATGTTAAGGAGGCTTGTCCAAACCAAACCATTATCTTACTTCCTCTCCTGTGCATTTCTCCCAGAAAGAGAAGTTTTCACAACTGCAACATATGCAGGAGCAGGATGGCAAGCTCCAGTTCACTAGCAATTCATTAAAAGTTAAACCTCCTATGAGACTGTTACACAGGAAACGAGGCAAACTGAGAAATTTGTGAAGCTTGATTTTGGTTAAATTTTTGCTTAGTCTAGGAAATCTTGAACCAACAGAATTAACATGTTAAAATATGTAGTTTCCATTTAAGAGCCAAAGTGGAGTTTTCCTCAACTTTTGAAATGTCACTCACTGCAGGAGGTAAACCATTCCACAAAATCAAAACCCACTCCAGGAATATACTGGTGTTTCCAGATTTGCCTTTTCTGCCACAAACATCAAATGAAGCTTGTGCCCAGTTCTCAGCAGTAACTGGTACTGGGGCTTGGGCTTTCCAAGGCAACAGTGAAAACAAGGAACTTGCTTTGACACATTTCATGACAGGTTAAGACCAAATCCAAGCTTTTTCACTGCCAAGTCAGGGGACTGGATAGACAGACATGACACTATCACAGAGCCAGGGAGATTTTCATCGCTCTGTATGAAAATCTGTACCTGAGGGAGCTGTAAGAATGTCTCAAGTTTCTGTCAACTACTTCCCCAGCTGGGGTATTATCCATCAAAAATAGACAATTACATGAACAAATTACGGACTTGCAGCTGTGAACCACAAGCTAGAACTGAACTTATATATGCAATCAATTGTATTGATCCCAGACATTACGTTTGTCTGTTGCAAATGCAACAAGAAAGGTTGACAGGGAGTATTAATTGCCGATACAGCATTCTACGAAGCAAGAACTGTCGTGCAAACTTTCTACTAGCGAAACTGGAAATTACCTGTTCTATCCTAAGAGATGCTTATCCAAACTAATTAACAGAAGACTTACCACCAGTTATGAATTAGTATTTATATTGGCAAGAATTTTTTGTTGAAATCACTAGGTCTACGTGCAATAATTTATAAGAACACAAAATTTAGATAACTTTCTAGTCATCCTTAAGGTGTTTCTTGCAAATGGAGTAGGGAGATACTAACACATTTTCCTTCCTTGCCGCGCAGAAGAGCTCAGCCCTTTAAGCTGTGTGCCACATCTCCCAACACACACACACACACACACACACACACGCGCGCGCGCACAGGATCCACCCAAGAATTATGCGAAATTCTAAATTACTTGCCCAGTCACGAGGCTGGTGTAGTTCAGCCACTCCCTGCAAGCTCCCTGTAGCTCCCAAACAAGTCAGTGAGCAATGTAATTAGAGGTTCGGCCATTCCCACGCCAAGAATCCTGACTGTTGCCTGCCTAAGTATGGGCACCAATGTATTCCACATACATTTATCTTACTATTCATCTCCCTCTCATTTCTAAGGTAACATCATGGCCTAAAGGTCTTTGTAAACAATATTTTATCTACCCTTATTCAAGAGAAACTCTGAACAGCAGGAGCTGCATGGAATATTCAGGATAAACAGGGTAAGCAACATGTTTAATGCAAAAGTAAATGCACCTCATCCCACATTGTGCCACAGTGTGGCAGCTGTGCAGGGACCCAGGTAGCCTTTTCTATATCACTTCTGCAGTCTTTGTTGGGACAGGCATTCAAAAGGGAATATTTACTAGGAATTTTGTACAATTGCAATCAGTAAAAACAGAATAGTTTTGTCTGCTTTCAAACTATGAAGAAGAAAACAAGGCTTGACAAAGGGCAAGAGCTACATTCCCACAGCATCACATCAAAATACACAGTTTCTTGAACTATATTCACAACGCCACAATTTGCAATACAACATTTTTTCATGTGTCCAAAAAAGGTCCAGTTGATGTTACCTAGTTACTTAAACTTCATGCATCACACATCCCAAAACATATATACAGTAGGTTTCCACCGCAATCTTTACTCATTTCAGGCAATCTCTGTATACTATTTTGGAAGTAAATATAGCTATGTGTTTCAGCAACATGAAGGCTGAAAAAGGAAATGCAGATTGCATCATCCAGGGTATTCTCCTGACAAGGCAGGATTTCGTTCCTATTACTAAGTATAGGATGCTTTGCATAGTCCGGCATACCAAGCATTAAGTAATAATTTTTAAACTATTCCTTATACTGATATTTCTTTGCTAGCCCACAGAGGCAAAGGTTTCAATTTATATTTTGCTCATTTCTTAAAACTTTATACTTTCAAGGTGCAGGCTAGTTGCCTACCCTCTGCCTAAGGTCAGTCCTTGCTTAAGGAATCTGCATGCTTTCAGTACCTGCTTCTGAATCCATTTACAGGGCAGATGGGAAACCCAGCAAGGAGCACAACTCATTGAGCCCATTCCACCTTGGAAGGTACCAGGCCACGCCAAGAAGCAGGAGCCACGAGGGCTCTGCCAGCAGCCTCCGCCACGTGTCTCTCGCTCAGCATTTCTGCAGGGACAGGGGAAGGTGGCCAAGCCACAGCGCGCACACCAGCTCCCAACCTGGAGGCAGCAACTTGCCTTGAAGATCCATTTTTACATTTATAGTTGGAGTTTCACCGATACCCCCAGTAAAATGAGAGCTCAGTGACTTTTTTCATTCTTTTATATCTATATTGACAACTTGGCCTACAAAAATCCGTACTGCATACCATAATACACAAACGAGTCAGATAATTCTCTTGGGATCTCTTCCTTTCTAACAGCCTTACTTTCTGATATTCAGAGTATTAAAGGTCCAAAGGAGTAAAGTTCTGATATGTCAGAGCAGACATAATGTCCAATTCAAAACACTAATATTTCTCTCTGTCTCAGGTTCACTAATAGATCAACTAAAATTCTTGTAAAATGCTCTATTTCACCATATCTCTTCTCTTAAACTGAAGGGCTAAGCACCATTAATACATATTGATCATTTCAGATATTTTCATTTAAGTTTATATATCTATAAAACTACTATATTTAAATATGTATCCACATTTATCTTTAAATACATAATTATTCCCTGCACGCATACACAAAATATATACATGAAAAATATTTTTAACCATCTTGGCAACCCCTTCCCTAAGTCAATTAATAAGCATTTTCTAGAATTAGGCACAAAGGTAGGAATAATTGTATCGTGAGATTTTCAACAGCATTGTAGTCTGTGCAACTTTCTTACAGCATTTAACTTGACAGTGCTATTCATGACTAGATCTATTTTGTCATGTAAGGCTCAGCCTTTTGGAGTCAATAACTCTGTTTCATGGTATTTCCTCATCTTGGTCATTTTTGTTCCACTCTTCAGAAATATTCTTGCAACAGTTTCTATTATAAAACCTTACTACATATTAACAACTTCATTGTATCCTTTAAGGAAGATATGGTGGTTGTTACTTTATCTCAGATTTCTGGTATTACCATGCTGTTGCAGAGAGGACTTAATACTTACACCGGTATATTTGCACATATACTCCTGTATAAAACCACACTGCTTCTGACTTTAATTCAGGACTATATTGGAAAAAAAGATTTCTCTTTTTCCACTAATATACCATCACAGAGTGGCATACATCAACACACAATGCAAATATCATCTTGGCTGATGCCTATACAGAGATACAAACCTCATGCCAGTATGAAACACGAGGCATATAAACATGTCTCTAATTAAGAAACCAATGACTGATGCACAATAATTTCTCAAGTAGCATTTAACTACTACATTTAATTTGTCCAGGGATTCTACTAATTGTCAAACAGAGCAATGTGCAATCCTGAAAAGCAGCTCACGAAGTAAAATTCTCCTACCTTTTTACTTAACCTAATTTCTCAAATATGTACTAATGCTGAAGTAGCTAAGCACTAGTCAGAGGCTTACATGTTTGCTTAGAAATGCATGATTAACCGAGAGCCTTGCTAATTCCCTGCTCAATTACCAAAAGAAATGTGATAATTTAAAACATATTTGAAAGAAATAAGAAACAACTTAGTTGTAAAAAGAAGGAACATTAACAGATGGGAGCTTAAGATCTTCATAAGCAAAAACAAATCCAAAGGTTTACTATTTAACTAGAAAGGATGAACAGCTTCAAATTGTGCAGAAAATGTGTAGATCTACATCTTTTTAAGGGA
Source organism: Nothura maculosa (assembly GCA_032353885.1). Lineage (NCBI taxonomy): Eukaryota > Metazoa > Chordata > Aves > Tinamiformes > Tinamidae > Nothura > Nothura maculosa. The sequence continues at coordinate 1,030,113 of JAUBOD010000033.1, read as the reverse complement.
GAAGATGGATTCTTTTGTTTTTGTTATTTTAGGAAGGAAAGCACCTAGAGCTTGTAATACAAACCTAGCACTTCTAGACCTCACCAAAGGAGGGGAGTAAGAAGTGAAAGACTTTCTACAAGTATATACTCTGTTTATCCTAACTAAACCTCACCAATCATGTTCTAGGATTTTACAAAACTATTCCAGTCGCACGAAGCAGAGGAGTCCTAAAGAGAAGCCACCTTTGGGACGCCAATGCCGTGCTGCAGGCAGCAGCTCTGTGATCCCCACTGCACAGTTACCTACTCTCATTGCTTTGCTAGGCCAAAAGCTCAACTGCAAGCTTCCTAGTTAATACTATGGGCTAAACAGGCCTCATCATTCATCATCAGGACGCATTAAATAGTATGAAGCATGCCAAATACTGCTTGGTTTTGGGAATCAGCAGCATCACCACACATGCAATGAGTATAGATAACAGTTTCCTCTGCCATGTATATGTTTCCCAAACACGATCTAACTTTTTATTTGAAAATGCTGACATGTTAAGAATAATTTCTTTTACTTTTCTATTTAGTTCTTTTCTTGGCAACAGTAGTATCATCACTTGTATCAAAATTAATTCAAAATTGCAAATTTTGAAGGATAGCATGCATTTCAACACGCACCTGACGAGTATGAGTGTGAAAGAGAGAGAGCAGACAGACAGACAGAAACAGGGGATAGGGGGCCAACAACAAAACCACACTCTATCAAGGGCATTGATTTTACTCCTATCAATATATCCCCAAAACCAAACAAATGCTGAAAAGCAGCACTCAGTTTACACTGCATTCAGCATCTTTCCTTTTCACCTCCAGGAAAGGGTGAATACCTCCTTCCTTCCTCCTTTTCACAAAATATTTCTAGGAAGCTTGATGCAGGAACATTCATCTCTTTTCTGATATCAAAATGCATTTTAACGTTTTAAAGTCTGTATTTAAACATAGCCAAAATCATCCCTAATACTCTGAATGCTCTCTTCCACTTTCCAACAGCGCTTCGAGTCCTACACTGTTGGAAAATTTAGGGCAATAAACAAACCAATATAGCATGTATATTTGCAGTTATTGAAGTTCCTAATGTCACCTTCAGTGGTTATTGAAATTGAGTTTCTACCAAAATCATTTCTGCTTAGCACCTAATGCTAGTCAGTGAGGTGGGTAAAACAAAGAAAGTAAAAATCCACATACAATCAGAAATTCAAGTCTATTCTTGCTTGCCCACTTACCACCAGTAAAAACAAACCAACAACAACAAAAAATAGTCAGAATGCTTAGCCACCTGTGCAGAGCCCAGGCACCACCGCTTTGCATGACTTTGAGGGATAAAGATGACCATTTTGTCTTAGTTTCAACTCTAAACTAGGGATTTAGAAAGTGAAATCCATCATCCTAGCACATGCTGTTTGCCAGCACAGATTCAAAAAAGAGAGAAGGACTGATACCACAGATCAAAACGGAATTAGTCTCTCTTTCATATCACTTCAGAAATCTTTTTTTCAGACACAATAGAAAACATGTTTGCAAAAAAAGACTGAATTAGTTTAGATCAGAGATTTGATTCCATAGCCCTGTTAATTTCTCTCACCATCACATCTGTCCAGAGCCCAGCTTCGAAACGATTTGTGTTCTTAGCGCTTAGCTCTAAACACATGAAAGAGCTAGACTGAGCACTTCCTCCATTCAAGGCAACAGGCCTGCGCTGTCAGGTTGGTATTGTCATGCCAAGCGATGCATATTAAACTAAATGCATTTTAAACACTCCAAAAGTCATCTCTCAAGACCTCGTTACAAAGCTTCATCACATATGTGCATATTTCAACACAATTCCTCTCAAGCTGCCAGGAGACGCATCTTGTCAAGAGGTAGGTACTGAAGCTTTATTTCCTTCATTTCAAACATGCAGCTCCTAGAAGGCAGGATGTTTAAAGCCCAACTAAAGCCCAAGTAGAACACAGCCAACGCAGCTCTTCATGTGCACAGGGCTTGGCTCCAGAGCCTCTCTCCAGCACCTCACTGCCACGTGCTGTTATAGCAGGCATCACTGGGTGGCACTGTTAGACAAGGCTCGCTCCCTCGGCGGGGTACACGCTGGTCGCTCTCCCGCCGCCACCCAAAACTCCCTGCCAGGCCCGGCAAGGACGGGCTCATGCGGAGCTTCCTGAGAGCAGTGGCGGTGCAGAGCATCCCGCTTAGCAATCCTCAAACACAGAGCTGGGCCAAGGTTGCAGCTTTGCTTCACATCATTGTTTTTCTCTGTTCACAGAGCAGTTGCCCTAAAAACCCAGGATCTGAAGAGCCCTGTGCTGTACTACTGGTACAGAGACCCTCCCAACCCTTGCGCATTCAGTCCAGGTGAAGAGGAATAAGAAAAACCTTTCATATGCACTGCTCTACCCAGCTGCTAGTTACTGAATTTGGCTACATACCAAGTGAAATAAATCACACGAGTATTATACTAAATTTCCTAAGTAAAGGCAACTTGGTTGCGATTTTTTATAATCCTTTTTATAGATTAGTAAGGGATAAGCAATATGCTCAAAAATCACAGCAAAACATGTGTTAAAAGGTGGAAAGACTCATTCCGAATGCACAACATTATGGGGGCTAATCATTCCCAGAAAACTCTAGTAGCTTGTTCATTTTCCATCAAGATGGATATAATATTACAAAATATTTCAGCAGGAAAAAAAAAGTCAGAAGCCAGTACTTTGATAATGACTACAGGACTTCAAATACAGCTCATATTTGACAAAGTGGGTTTAATTCATTTATAAAAATAAATAAAAAAATCCATCTCTCCAAAGCTGTGCCAGGGTCAGAAGTTAGCTACTGTACTGCAGTTCTGTAAATTGTGTTAGACATTTGGGAATAATTTTAAAACCTTATGTAGTGCTGTTAACTGTTCGCATCCACATTACACAATTTTATAATCATAAAAAGGCACGTGGGAAGAACACGCCTTACTCTGCAAAGAGACTGGAGAAGGAAGAACATTTAAAATCACGTTAAAATTTAACTGCTTAGCCATGTGTGGTTTTCGAAGCCACACTGCGTTCCAAGAGTTCTGTGCGATCAGCCATAGGGAGTCAACTCTGAGCGGTGCGGATGGCGCCGCGTAGCACAGAGGGCAGAGACGTGCGGCGAGCGCAGCAGGCAGGGCCAGCCAGGGATGCCCTCCATCGCAGCCATGTGGCAGGCAGGCAGTTCCCACAGGGGAAAGCTGCAGCTTCTCAGGCACTCGGAGCATACGGCATGCTGAGGACTTGCTTCTCAGCCACTTATATTTTAGTTTCTGCATAAGAGTGGAATTTTGCTCTTAGAGTCAAGATGAATTAGAGCTGCTTGAAAGACGCTGATCTCAAACCCAACTATTGCATGTTGCATCTACCACAGCGTCTCTGATTCCTGGCATGAGAGGCCTCAAGGCCATGGCACATGGGCCTACTTGGAACTCACTGTGAACAACTGATTTCAGCTAAACCAATGGAATCAAAAAGGATCACTCCAAGGAGGAGATCCAACCTCTTGTTTTCCAAAGTCCAACAGCACTGGCTTCCCAAAGCAGTAACAGCACATGTACTTTAAGGGTGTCAATTAAATCCTGCAGAGCCTTTATGCAGGCAATAGCTTTTTCTATGCTTAAAAATCATATCCCACAGCAGTTTTGTCTACACTGGGGGTAGGGAAGAGGGGACTTTTGAGTATCTCTGTATTGAGCAAGCTGAATGTCCTTACTAGAATGAACGGCAACTCAATGAACCAGAGCACTGCCTATGTTAAGTTAGCCCACAGTGCAAACACTTCTCGGTTCATTTCCAAGCTGTCAGTGTCTGGCAGCTACACAGAAAAGTCAAGCAAAATAAAACAAGCACTGACTACCAAACAAAGCTAACACGCAAACTGCTGCCTGTGATGTACTTGTTGTTGACTGAAATAAGATCCTGCAGTCCCGATACACCACACAAAGGTTTTGTCTCTTTTTTTTTTAAACTAAAACTTGGACTAAAACTGAAGTGGCAATAAAAGGCAATACTACAACTCATTCTACCAATAGAATTCACTCTTGAACTGCTTTTAGAAATGCTACTCTATGGGCAATCTTCAGTGCTACTGTGGAACAAGCAGCATGAGATGGCAACACATCCCTGGGAAGCTGAGAATCATAGCTTATTAACAGATCCACGCAAGTGGTAAATAGTCCCTATTCATGAAGCAAATTGTTAATTCTCTGGAAGCTTGACTATTAAAATCAGTTTTCCTCTGTTGTTCTCATCCATCAGCTCCCAATATCATAAGCAACAAACCAACTGCAAAATAATCAAAACCACACACCCATGTCACATTGTTATTTAATATCTAAGAAATTTAAATCCTCCCATATACCATGACCAAGCTGGCGCACTCTGAGCAGTCAGAACTAATATCTCACACTAGACTGGCTTTTGAGGAGTGCACAGCAGCAGCACCAGGATGAGCCACCTTTCATAATCATCAGGTAACAACACTCAAGACCTGCCTTTACAGGATGTTGAAAATATTTATCTCCCTTTTTCTTTTATATAGACCAGCACTCTCCTCTTTTACCTATGTTAACAACGCTTGTCTGAAGTAGGTCAAGCATAAACAGTTGCATAGCACAACTTCCTCAGAAAGAAAAGATTTGAGATCCATTAGCATTTACATATTCAGTTTTGGGTTTTTTTTCCTCATCCAAACGTAATTTTTACTGGCTGCCATGTGTTCACAAGTCACAGCTAGGGAATGCTGGCCTTGGTGCCAAGAAAAGCTGTGCTTTGGGCAGTTTTGTTTGTGTGCTCTCTTTGCTTCCTTACCTCTTCTCAGAGGCTGAGGCTAAAAGCCTCTGTGATAAAATTCTAAGAAACTGTACTGTGCACAGCCATTATTTCCTTTATTTTAAGGTTCATGAAAACATCATTTCTTTATAGAAAAATTTACTCAAGTACATAGCATGACTAATGGCCCCAGCTGCAGAAAGCACTCTAACTTGCACTCAGCCCCAAGCACACATCAAGGCCCAGTGATGTGGAGAGGAACTAATTGTTTTCCTTCCCCAGGACTGCGATCCAAGCCAGCGCAGCGTATGCACTACATTCCCAGTTCCCCTTGAGTGCCTCAAATGCCCAGCACACAGGCAAAGATAATGAAGCTCCTTCTGATGCGTATTGGGTCCACTCCCCTCAATCCTGAAAATAAGCAAATTAGGACCCTGAAGTGGTACCTCTTTGTTAACATTAAAGAGAGATGAACGTGTTCTTTGAAACAATTAGCAATGCAAGCAAGGACAATCAATAAAGCTTGGCAGCACAGGAGCCTGATACTTCATTGTAGGCCTCTCAACAATTGCATTTTGTTTCAGAAGTTTAAAAAGGAGGGGAAAAATGACTTTAGCCTGACATTAAATTATATATATATATGTGTGTGTGTGTGTGTGTGTGTGTGTGTGTGTGTGTTATGTGTGTGTGTGTATACACACACACACACACACAGACAACAATTTGCAAGTCATTCTTTAGTAGTATTATCTACAGAGCAGTATCTGTTTTCTACGACGTCTCAGCCCTCAGACACTCACATGAGCTTAAACCATGTAGCTGTTGCCCAGTCTGTCCCTTGAGCCTCCCTATCCACACACACACACACACACACACACACACACACACACACACACACACACACACACACAGGGACTAACCACAGTGCACTCTGGCCAGTGCACAGGTACTGCCAGCCCACCATGAACCCTGCTCCCGAAGGCTCCCACAAGCAGCCCAC
>JAUBOD010000033.1:1009168-1024194 GCA_032353885.1 Nothura maculosa | reverse complement strand
AGCCCACATGGGCAGTGCCCAGGGCAGCAGGGCTGCCAGGCTCACAGTGAACCAGCACCTACCAACAAGGCTCCCTTTGTAGTTCAGCTGTCATGTAGGCCAGGGTTCAAACTGCTCCCAGAAGAGCATGTTAGCAGTGCTGCCCTCAGCATCAGTTTTCAATAGCTAAAGCTAGAATCTTTTTGCCTTTAGTAATTCCTGGAATATTTTTTGCCAAAAAATAGATTTTTTTTTCTCCTTAGTTTTGTGAAGGAAAGAGGAGGAAGAATCCTGAAGTTACCACAGACGGCTCTTCTCCCATCCCTACTTACCTTCTTTTAACGCTTACAAGGGAATTAATAGGCAAGAATCACACAGTTTCTGTTTAAAAGCACTCAACTGCGCTGGTTATTGCTGCTATATTACTTAAAATCCTTTTTTTAAGTCTGCATTTAGCTCCAATTATATCCCTAACCTGTCCCTCAACAAGTGAAAACACCCACAGCAAGCACTATCATACGGTAGAGTTCACTGGACTGCAGATGACAAGGAGGGAAAAGCCAAGCCGAAGCTCAAGTGCCCCAGCACTCAGAAGAAGTGGGGATTCAGTTGCTCAAGTTTCAGCAGCTCATCAGCTGCTGCTCCAGTCATGCCATGCTACAAATCAAAACCCATCCCAGGGAGCCCAAAGGCTGCTTTTGCTATGTGCTAACTCTCTCTCTCTCTCTCTCTCTCTCTCTCTCTCCCTCTCCCTCTCCCTCTCTCAGTAATCTGGGCTTCAAAGGCCAACCTCAAGAGCACAGAAAGCAACATTCCCTTCCTTTTAGAATTATTTCTTAAAAATAGGGCAGGAGAGAGAAAAAGAAACAACAAAAAACAGAACACACCCTTGAGCACTACAAATCTTTATCTGCAAGATGGTTTCTGAAGAATTATGATTTTGTCTTTGGGTTGTCTTGAATAAGAACTTGTCTTTGGGTATTTGGACTCTCCCCATGACAAGGTCCATAGACATCTGACCAAAAACAAAAAATCAAAAATAATAAAAAGCCCCTGCAACTTACCCATCCCTTTGTGCACACTGTGCATAGAAGGAAGTGCTTATTTCTCCCTTTCCCAGAAAAGCCTTTCCTTTCTCCTATTTCTCTCCCTGCTTTCTGTAGGTAAGCTACATAAGCTACGTGTCTCAGATTCACTTCTCCTGATCATACTGTCTAATTACAGCATAAAAAGGAAAGTGTTGAGAGTAGGTAGCGAAATAGAATTAGGGCTAGTTTGAAAAGACAAAAACATCTAAAACATGAAACCCGCAGAAGCACACACAGCCCCTAAGGCCTCAGCTGTGCCTGAATGCACAGCTATTTCCACAATGAAACTCCTCAGGTTCCATCTAATTCATCATCCCCCTCCAGCTGGGAGGCAAGTAAAATCTATTCTCTCCTCAATTTGTTTCAAAAAGCTTTTAAGTTCCAGTTGAAAAGAAATATGAGAGTACCTTCAGGAAGGAAAGAGTATGTGTATGGTTGGTAAGAAATAATAATAATAAAAATCAAGACCAATTCTGCAATAGGAATTTTGAAACATTTTTTCTTTAGGTAGAAAGGAGGAACACACAAGGCGTGACACCTTTGCATCCATGCTCTGTAAAAGGCCTTTTGCAAGGGCTCTTAGCTCATCTGCAGCAAAGGGTTTTCCCCTCTCTGCTCTGCCAGCAGGAGATTGATTTGCCGAGGAGATGATATCACCATCAGGAATCCCCCCCCCAGCCCTGCCAGCTGAGTCTTCCCAGTAACACAGAGATTGCCTATAAATAGTTATCTGGGGAACACACAAACAAATGAGGAAAACAAGCAAATAAGACTTTAAAATAAATAACCATTTGAAGAAATCCCTCTAAATCCAAGGAAAAAAATATCAGAAGAGAGTGTGGTTTGCACATCTTAGGAGACCTGCAGTAGAGCTAAGATATTGTTTTCTTATCTCTGCACATCAAAAGTTTTAACTGAGATTGAGTAAGAGGCAGCTGCCAGAACACATCCACCATGTGGCAATTCTACAGTGCTCATTAACCAAATTTTCTGCTGTCTCTAAAATAATTTGTCAGGTGGAAAAAAGCAGGAATATAAAAAAGACTATATTTGTTTAAATGTACTTCTGTCTCGCAAATCTATGATTTAAAAAGTACTCTCTGGCTAATAGAGATAATAGAGATATTGCATGCTGGGTAGCATTATTCTAACCTGGCAACACAAAAACATTTAAATTATCCAAGCCTTACATTTGGGATCACTGTACTTTGCCAACATCACATTCATTTCAAACTCTAGCCTTACACTTCATGAAGAATATTTTGAAAGCCCTTTGGAACTGTAAAAATGTGAAGCTTCCAAAATATGAGGAGTTTTAGTAATTTAGAAAACTTGGAACACACACACTGCACAGAACTAAATCTGCATAGAACTACAGGTAAAAATAACTCCTACTCAACAGCTTTGTTGAGTACAAATTGCTATTAAGTACGTGATGTTCAAAGTAGGAATGACAATAAGTGCTACTCTCAAAGGAGATTGGCAAAACTACCAGGAACACCTAGAAAACCATCCAACTCTGGAAGAGGGAAGGATGCATAAGCTTAAAGCACATCTGAAGTATTATATTTAATTGAGTATATTAAAGCCAGAAGCATATTTAACATATTCACATCCTGCAAAAGTATGAGGTACTGCTGGCTCATAAGAGAGAGGGAGACTAAACTCCTTGCATTTAGCAGAGTGTTCAGTGTTCTAGAAAGGATTTGCACAAGTGTCAGTACCTCAGAGCACAAATGCACACTGACCTCCTCTTTGTGCTGCTGAGAAAATACTCATCTTTAGTGCAGCAGACATACTTCAGATAAATATAAACTATTTACAAAGCCTGACTTTGTAATAGTGCAAATGGGAGCTTCCTCTTCTAGGGGGGAGGCCAGACCTGTTTCCAACGCTATTCAACATTACACACATCCCAAATCCCTTGACAAGATACCTACTGTGTCTCACACAGCAAAGCAGACTGCAGCACGGGGAAATGAAAGGACAGATCATCATAAACCAATTGTCTCAACACAGAGGAGGAAAAATAAAAGGCCAAACGAATAAATGAGCTACTTGAAAAGCACAGTGTCAGGGCAGTAAAAATACCCTCTTCAGTGCTGTACCAAATAAAGGAAACAACTGTCCAAATATTTGAATTTTTCTGAAAAATATTTACATACTATGATAATCAGTAAAGCTAATATTTTCACCTTGAAAGGAAGTGACTAGAACCAAAGGAAATCCTAATGTCCATATTAGCCAATTAACAAAGTCATTGTCACTTGAGGAAAACTGCACAATAAATTTCTGCAGGTATTCTGTCAAGAAAAGAAAATAAATTGAGATTAAACTAACCCAAGTCACTTAACTAGAGAGCCAGCTCGACTGAAGCAGCCTCGCCGCAGCATCATGGTCTGCTAGAAGGCTTCTGTCACTTGTTCATTAAATCTTCATCTCAATGACTGCTGAAAAACAGAGCTAGCATCTATTTGGGAAAAACCTTTACATTATTAATTTTATTTGTAGAAGATGACCTTCCAATATAACCTTCAAATCACTTGAATATACCATCACATTAAGCACTGAGTACCAGATGCACAGTGGAGATAGAGACCCCTATAAAGAGAAAATATGGGGATTACGAGGACTTTTCATCCTATGCCAGAAGTCTCAAACCATCCTGAATAACAAGTAATAAAACGCATGAAGACAAAGGCCTTTGTGCCCAGGGTTTAAATGAATTTGAGGTTAGGCAAATTCTAGTTGCAAAGAAATGCTCCAGGAGTAGCAGAGAGGTGGAGAAAATGAGAACCAACCCACATACCATGAGGCTAATAAATCCATTGCCTGAATATCACCCAATGTGATTGTTCAAAAAACAGGATTTGCAAAACCCCAAACAGAGAATCTGAATGGAGAAATAATGGTAGCAGTCTAGAAATCACATTGTGCTCAATTACAATAATCATCTCAATCACCCAGAATGTCATATTATATCACATATCAATTTATGTGGCATTTTACCTTGACTTTCCTCAGACTGAAAAAAAGGGTCAATGACTTCACACTGTGGAAAGTCAATGTCTTGACTGTATACAGCCTTGCTTTCACTCAGTCATGACAAGACAACAAAAAAAGACTTAAATTCATATTTGGAATATTTCAAGATGAAGCTATTCATGTTACAAACTTGCAAAAATATCTGTGTCAGAATTTTAGCCCCTGCAAATTTATGCAGAGTTTAAAATGCAGTCTTGTCTGAATGACCAAAAAAGAATATAATTATTTCACTTGTATATACTTTCCTCTATCCTCAAGGATATAAAAACACTTCAGATGGCTCAACAGATTCTACCAAAATAAACATTCTTCTCATTTTGCAAATGGCATTTATGTTATTTCCCTAAGATCACAAGTACATTTCTGGTGCAGTGAAATTAAAATGCAGCTCCTTCACTGTCAAACTGGATTTACACAGCTTCTATATCCGTCCATGAAGAGAATTACACAGCTTATTCGCCCTTCCATGAAAAGGCATCATCCTATGTATAAGAGTAGAGAACCTAATTTCAGAAGTAGACAGCATATTTTAATTACAAAATTAATTAGGAATCAAAATCAAACATTTTATTTATTTCAAAACATTTGCTTAAGTCACCTCTTGCTCTTGAGTACAAGCAGGTCCTAGTACCCATCACAATGAAAACTCTGTAAATAGTCTGAGGTCAGTATTCTACAGCTGAATAGATCTGGGCAGGAAGACAACATTTTGACTCTAGCTATCCCCTAATTCTCCAAACATTCCAGCTTACATAGTTAAGCTGGCTCCAAATCAGAAGTAACACTGCCAAACAGAGCCCAAAGGAAAGGCTACTTTTCTCTGTCGTGGCTGCAGGGTCTAGGAACATGCCTGGGATTTGAGTAGAAACCTAAACCTAAAAGCAAAAAAATATAAAGCTACCAAGAAAAAAATATATATATTTTTCATGGGTAACTTCCCAAAAACACTGGCCTCAAGGAGGACAGCACCATCTGAGCATGTATCACACTTGCTTACCAAATCGTCCAAAGTGCAATGAAAAAAATGAACAATTATTTCTGTATGAAAGACTAATACATGTCAGTAACATCCTAAAAGTACCACTGCAGTGCTACTCTCAAGTGATTGAAGGATTTTGTTCCTGAAGAACTTAGTGTACCTAGGCAAAAAGCCATGAAGGTAGGCACATCGTTTGAAACTCCGACTACTGTGAGCAGTCTTGAATTCTGTGAAGAGAAGACCACAGTTGATCATCTTAACACAGACTTACAGAAGTGCACGGCCTCAGAAGAGGCCTCTGGGGATGATCTAAGCCTGTATTTTCCAAGTTGGAAGGTGCATCTCACTACTAGAACATTACAGAAAACAGAGTATTAAGATTTCTGCCCATGACAGAAGCCACATGCTCTAGCAAGGCAAAGGTCATGATAGCTAAAGTTGAATGCAGACTGGAAAAGCTCAAAAAAACTCAATTATCCAGTCCCTGGCTGCAGGACAGACTTTGGCATCTTTAATACAGCCAGCCTATTAAGGCTAGCAGTTGCATGGACATCTCTGCAGCAGTGCTAATACTTCACCTACCTCTTAAATCTCTGAAGATGTTCTTTAAATCCTTAAACATGCCAAGTGCTGGGAAGTTTCCATTCTGTGTAATCTACATCTTGTTCACAAATCAAAATAATTCATTTTAGTCTTCACCTTGACAGTACATGAAGAATAGCTGATTTCTACCTTCCTTAGGCTAGCTTTTTGCATCACTAAAGATTAAGGCATTGCCCGAGCCTTTTCTTTATGCCCAAGAAAACAATAAGTTTTCAGATTTTTCCAAAAGTCAGAATTGTATCCTTGTTGATGCTTCTGGATTACTGCCCCATTTATCTACCCTTTCCTTCTTTACCAACTTGTCTGCAACAGATTAAACAGAGATTATTCTACAGTGTTAAGCACCATAGAGGAATTATCTCCTCTATTATTTATCTAACATATTTCACTACCTATGCAGCCCTACTGAAAACTCACTGTTACAAATCCCATCCCTGACAAATTCGTGTTGTGATCTACTGCAATTCCCAGGTCTTCCTTGGTCAGAATGCTGTCTAGCCTATTTATGTTTGTGCATTTGATTTCTCCCAAGCGTAACACTTTGCAGTTGTCTTTATTAGATTTCATCATATTGATTCCAGATCATTTTTCCAATTCATCACTTTAAGTTGCAATTCTGTCCTTCTCACTGTTTTCAATCCCTCCTCCCAGCTCTGCCTTCCAAAACTGCTCAAATTATCCTCTTTGACAGCAACAAACAGGTGATAACTAATGAGAATATCAACTAGTAAACAACCTGAGCCAGTCTCCTTCAAGACTTTATAGTCTGATAGAGCAGTGACCTTAACTCCACATTTCAGTCTGATTTCTCCCTGGACTGCAATAGTGCCTCTGCTTAACCAAGCTAAAGGAAAGAAACCATTTCCATATGCTTGGTAAAGTGTGTGCTTCATCAAGCTCAGCTCGTCATTCTGAATGCGCTTTTCTCCTTGAAGTTTGTTCTGACTAACTGAATTTACTTCAGTGGTCAGAGCTTGAACAGAGTCTCTTTCTAAATCCATACACCTACGTAAACCCATATAGTCCTAAATGGCATTCTCAATGGTGGAAGCCAGTAATTAAACAAGAATCAGGAAAGATTTCTGGAGAAGTCCCTGTTCAGGAATGGAACACTCTCTGAGTTGCAGGGCCCTAGCCAAGGTTTCAGATGTAAACTAACTCTCCTGAAACCATATGCTCTTTCAAATGGGAGGGGGGAAGGACAAAAAGAAAAAAGAGCTTCCATATGTAAGACCACATAACAGAATCACATTCAATGATCTAAGTACCTTAACTAAAGCACGAACACATCTATTTAGATTAGAAGACTTTTCACTCAACTGTGGAGCTATTTCTTATTTGCCAAGTTACTTGAAAAACAACTTACCATTTATATCCCAAAATAGCAACCATCTTCAGCTCAAACAGCACTCAAGCTTTGTAAACAGAGATGTTAATAGTTTTATTTAATTAAAGACCTACACCTTCAATTAGAATTGAAGAACGTTAGAGGAAAAAAATCTATACAAACAAACTGCAGCTTAATCTATCAAAATTCTGAGGTGTCAGCAGGCTCCTGTAACATTATACAGATCACTTAAGTAGGACAAATGCCAGCCTTTTCAGAAGCTGTTTCTATCTTCTGCTGCTGTATTCTGCCTGAGTGCTCAGCCATTCTCAATGCCTGCTCCTGGTACAACTTCTCCTGCAGCCCCACAGACTTCTGGATTTAAAACAAGAACATGAACTTCCTTTCCTCTTTTAGGGGAGCTCAAAAACGCATCTGGAAACCTTCCTTCACAGACTCTGCTTCCTGCACTAGCACACTGCAATTTGGGCCCCTCTTGCTCTACAGTCCCTCAGCACAAGGCTGCTCACCAATCAGACATCCTACCCCTATCCAACACCTTGCCCTAAATTTATTTGTCCTAGAAAATACAAGAGAAAAACAAAAGATGTAAAAGATGTGAGATGCCATGTCTCATCCTGAGATCAAGTCGTGCTGCAACCGCGACACATACTCACACCTGGAAGGTGCCTTGAGTCCCTCCAGAACTTATTTTCTACCTCCCCACTAGACTTGCACAGTTGGCAAGACTAAAGCACCTCTGAAGGAAGAAAAAAAAGTCACATCTGTGCTTTTGACCACTTTTTGACAAGAAAATTTAGCTTTGCACATTGTTACATGGGTGTAAGGAAGAAAATCATCCACTACACAAAAAAATGTACTTCCCTAAATCATACATCTCATGACAGAAGTCAAAACTGCTGTTTTTCATATAGAAAAAAAAATTATTTTTCTACAAGTTAAATTATATTTCTCTAAGCTGGGCATCTTCAAAACCCGCCTGGATGCCACCCTGTGCCACATGCTCTAGGTGTGCCTGCTCGAGCAAGAAGGTTGGACTAGATGATCTCTACAGGTCCCTTCCAACCTTGAAGATTCTGTGATTCTGTAAATACCAGAACTACCTGTGAATAACTTCTCATCCATATTTATTTTTATGTAATAAGCAAAAATAATAAGAGTATTTGATACAATCAAAGTAAGCTTCTGCTAATAAACTTATTGAGGATTTGCTCAAATGCAGAGTAAGAGCAGCCTAAGTTGGCACATTCGTTTCATAAAGGATGTTTTAGGTCACGTGAATATTGCCACTGCCAAACCAAGCTAAACACAAAATAACGATAAAACAGGAAACACATGAAAGCTGTCTTCCTCCTCAATAATTTCCAGTTTTTATCAATTCACTTCTGTTTAACGACACTTGCAAGTCCATGCACAAAAACTCCAAGAACAGTGTGCTTCCATTTGAAATAATTTGTATGGTTTTGGTTTTCAGGAACTTCAGTTCCAATGCTGAACAAGTAGTCATTTTAGCCATTACAATATCTCCAAGAGCACAGTATCTTTTTCTTATTAACCACCAATTAGAAATGTAGGAATCACTCTGATTTTCTCATGCACAGTAAAGGTGAGATTTGATATTTATGTAGACCAAACAACAAGAGAGATCAGAAAAGCAAGGTAAACCCCATCTTCTTGATAAAGTCTAGTTTCTCATTCATGATATTCAACATGCAAGAGCTTCCTCAGGATGCCACTCTCAGGGCCTGGGTCTGTACACCACAACTGTGAAATAAATACAGTAAATATTTACCAAGCAGATGAGACCAACAAAAACACTGTTCAAGAGCACTGATTCATAACTGCATTCCTCCCAGGCACTGAAAGCCAGTGTGTTGAGTAGATCAAGTAAACAAAGAACTCAACAGCAGTAAAAGACTTGTTCTATGCAGTCTACAGAGCTCTCTATGACAGCAGGAGTTCATTCCTTCTTCAGGTCCCTCCCCAAGGAAGTACAACCTTCTGGTTGGTGTCTCCGGGAATCACTTCATAAATACTGCAGGCAAACATCTTACTTGCCAACCTGATAACCAGTACTCTATGCTATACTGCATTTGGGCACCAACCTCCCTTACTACTGCTTCCATGCCGTAATATAAAATGGCATGAAACATGTCACAGTTTGAGCAAAACACAGCGCTGTGTAGCAAGAGACATGTTCCAGCCTAAACTCTGACCTTGGCAAAGTTGCTTCATCCCTACATTTAAAAGAAAAATGAACAAGGAAATCTTGTGATGAAAAGGATAATCCACGCCCAAGCGTGGGAAAATCTACTCCCTATCCTCTGATGTGACTTCACAAGCCCAAATAAACAGCTGGTTGAGCACTACAGCAACACAAGAGTCTCCACAGAAAGATGGGAGACTCCTGGGAGCAACACTGTGGCGCAAGGCAGCAGATCTGCTGATCTGCTGTCCCCAGAGACACCTGCTGTGCCACCACAAGGCTGGCAACAAAGAAGAGTCCCATGCAGGAGCCTTGGGGCTGCTACTCACCCTCAAAACCCCTGGGAACAGTACGCACCCAAGAGCCATGAACTGGCCATGCTCTATACTTCAAAGCAGCCAAGGCCTTTAGAACTGTAGAAAATGCCCATGAACAAAGGGACCAAATCCTTCAGCCCCTAATAAGCAGGAAAAACTTCCAGTGGCAAGGTGGAAACTAGCAGAGAAGTTCAATAGGCAGCAGCCTGGCCAGGAGCCCAGTTCTCTGTGCTATAAAAAGTGCTGGATTGCCCAGCAGGTCAAATGCAGCTAATCATTGACAGTAGCAGACTTGCAATTGCCACCACCATCTCTGCTTTTCATTTTATTTTCCAACCTTCATCTTCACAGTTTCAACCCTAAGTAGCTAGTCAAGGGCAGTGAGGAAAGGAAAAAACTCCACATGAAGCCAAATTTCAAAAAAGTAGATGATAGTAAAGAAAAACCAAATTTATTTATTTCAGAAAATGCTTACAACAATTTTCGGAGATGATTATAGCTCCTGAAGCTGACATGTTGAATCTATTTTTTTAATGAAGTTACTGCAATTTTTAAGTATATAAACATACTCAAGTGAAACAAGAAAACAATACGCCCAGAGGCTAAAGTTCATTTATCACCTATAGATGTGATGTCAGATATTCTATAAAGTAGTCCTACAAGTGGTCTTCTAGTTCTTCATTTTTACAAGAGATGCCCGACAGCTTCAAAGGAACCCTTAGTCACTGTAATTTTGGCCTTGCATCATGGGTCAAACTCCAGTAAATTGTAACAATCACCTAAAGGTTTGGGTTTTTTTTTTTTTTCAAATAAAGTTGTAACTTTGTTTTATACTAATCATCAGTTGTAACTCTGTTTTATACTAATCATCAAAATGCCAGGGGCTGAGCAAGGCCTTGCAACACTAACAAAATTGTATCACACAGTTGCTGTACGAGCTAGGAACTTGGCTTTAGGCAAGACCCTATAAAAATAGGTCATTCTCCAGCCTTTGCAAGGATACCCAACTGCTTTATAGCTCTTGCATGGCTCAGCTACCACCTCTTTACCCTTTCAACTGACCTAAGAGCAACAAAAGAAACGCCAGCCAGAAAAGGCTGTTTGATCCATCTCTGCTTCTCCATGCTACTGTAATCCACTTTCACATTTTGCAGATGTTGGTAGAAGCATGAGGCCTACACCCTTCTTGCAATCTTCTCAAGGAGATGATGAAAATCTTAATCTCTGATAACAATTTCTGCAAGACACTTGATCACATTCTCAAACTCCGAGTAAGATAACCCATCTTTTAAGGGGGGGGAGGGGGGGGGGGAGTCCTGCTATTTTAAATTCAGTTTAAGACTCCTAATTTCTAATTAACCCATCTCAAGATCACTCACATACAATTTCACAATTCAAGAACTTGCCATCAGCCAGAAGTAAACTCTGGCTGGCCTCAAGCTGCTTTAAATAAATGCTTTATTTCCACTGAACTTTTAAAGATAATTTACCACTAACTGTTTAGAGAAATTGTTTATGTTAACAGAGATAAGGCAAATAATATTTACTAGTCCTTAAGTGAATTTCTTCGACCCTCTATAAACTGTTATGCTCATGTGAGATCCATTAAGAGAGGAGTGACTACCGTTGTAAGGAGTTCAACAGTTAACACTAGTGGTACGTGTTGAAGGGAGCTGATTTTTTTCAGCCAGGCCTGGAAACCAGCATTACTGACAGAAAAGTGGCTGCACTCATCACCTTAGATAAGGTGCCTTGGTACCAAGTCAGGGACCCAGCAGGTTCAGATGCAGACTTGCCACGCTGCTGCAAAGAGGCTTTCTCATAACAAGTACCCGGGAACTGCGAGCACCAGGTTGAGCCAGCCTGACCACTAAGTGCAGCTTGTGGACGCTCAATGAGCCTTCCTCCTCACAGGACTCTCCATCAGAAAGGTTCTATCAGCTACTGCGTTAGTTGAATTCAACAGTCTCTGTACAGCTTGAGCAAACGCTTCAACTATATTAGAGAGGACTGAGGAGAGGAATCTGCTTCCCCTCCTGGCAAATCCAGTACTTCAAGTCCTAGAAATATTTCTTGTATCAAACACTGAAAAGCTTCTATGAACTAGCAGCAATTTGCACAAACATCCACGAACATTCCCTTCAGCTTACTTGTAGCTGATTGCTGGTTTACATACTCAATAATCACAGCTTCTTAACTGCATGACATAAAAAGTTTATCCTAGAATTTTGCAATCTACTTTTTTATTTTGGCAGACAAACATTAAGAAATGGTAACACTACTAACAGGCCATCTCAGAAGTCTGACATAAGAGGAGAGTTCTTTCCTAAGAAAGAAGTCTCATGTTTAAGAGTTTTTTTTCCCTTGGCCATCTATCAACACAGGTCAGTTAAAGAGACAAGA
This sequence comes from Nothura maculosa, assembly GCA_032353885.1. Taxonomy (NCBI): domain Eukaryota; kingdom Metazoa; phylum Chordata; class Aves; order Tinamiformes; family Tinamidae; genus Nothura; species Nothura maculosa. The sequence goes on along the minus strand of JAUBOD010000033.1, from coordinate 1,012,226 downwards.
GAAAGTGTAAGGAACTATGAAACCTGAAGGGGGTTCTCTGTGGCACAAGGAACCTCCTGGAAGGCAGGATCTCTTGCACAGAGAATGCTCTGCCTGCAAACAGACATGATAAATCTTAGTACTACCTTTCATTAAGCATGCAAGACATAGATTCATTAGAAAGAGTAATTTCAACTTAAGCTCGAATTACAAAACTGCTTGCTTAATATTTGACATATCCCCCAAGGTAAAATCCCACTTTTTTTAGTAATTGTCTTCTCTAGTGCACTAAATCAGTTACCCTTTCAGCTCACAATCTTATATCCTTCAGAGAAGCAAAGACCAATACATTCCCCAGGTACAGCTCTTCTGTGCTCTCCATGTAGATTTTCAGAAAGGAGGAAATAGATATAGGTGGTTCAGATTTTAGAGAGTAATCCCTGTCTTAATTGTATATTGAGGGGAAAAAAAAACAAAGAAAAGAAACAAAAAAACCAACACATCAACACCTTTCTCTCTGAACTTTTAAGAGGCTTTTCCAAGCATATTTGCCTTGCAAATAGTCATTGCTATATAAAAACAAAATAACCGCAGAAGACTGCACACTATATTGAGATCCAACCAGTTGGAGTGTTGTGATATTCTACATCTGGCTGAGCACCTAAGAGCTGCCTTAAGGTCTCAGGATATGGCAGTATGAAGCACATTGTTTTAAGACATAGCAAGGACTTTGAACCATAAACCCTAAGGCATTGTATGAATGAGATATTTTGGGCTTTCACGTTTAATTCCCTGTGCTACAGACAGTACAAATTTTGACCAAGATAGGATAAAAATCCATGGAGAACAGAATCAAGAACAAAAATTGCTGAGAAAAAAAGTAACATACAAATACACACTGTAAGCATTTAAATATTGTGCTGTGTGCAGCCTGACTACTTTCCACTCATAACACAAAGATATTAAAAGGTAGCAAATATTCCATTTAGAAAAATGCCATTCTGGAGAAGATATTTGCTACTGAAAATAGAAAGACAGCTAGAATCATAGAATGCTTAAGGGTGGAAGGGACCTCAGAGGCCATCTAGTCCAACTGCCCCACACATGCAGGGTCACCTAGAGCACATGGCTCAGGGCTGCATTCAAGTGGGTTTTAATGACCTCCAAAGGAGACTTCACAACCTCTCTGGGCTGCCTGTTCCAGGGCTCTGTCACTCTCATAGTCAAGAATTTTTTCTTAAGTTCCTGTGGAACTTCCGATGCTTCAGTTTGCGGCCATTTCCTCTAGTCCTATCACTGGCTACCACTGAAGAGAGGCCAACCCCATCCTCTCCTCCCTCCCTCGAGGTATTTATAGACACTGATCAGGACCCCCTCAACCTTCTCTTCTCCAGGCTGAACAAGCCTAGCTCTCTCAGCCTTTGCTCCAAAGGTACATGTTCCAGGCCCCAATCATCTTTGTATATAGATTCACTATATAGCTAAAAATAGCTAATGCTTTGGCTTTCAAGTAGTAGCTCATCTTCTCATTTAAATATGAGAAATATGAATCCTTGCTTCTGTTCTGCCATCTCAGTTGTGGAAAAAAATATCACATCCTCAGGTGATAAAACATATACTAACTTCAGCAAACGGCAAATCCGTACAAGGGGAGTACAGCTGGGTACATCAGACTGACCAGCTTTAGCACACAGGTAGCATCAGGTGGCACTATTTTGAGGTTGAGATGAAAGACTGTAGATGAGGATGCTAGAATGCAGTTCTCCACTGCTGCCAGGACCCCCTGTAGCCACGGGTAAGCGTGAGAGCATGTGTGTGCAAAAAAAAGTTTCACTTCAAACAGAAAATAACAACTGAAATAAATACAATTTGCATATTAGCAAGAGTATCAGCACAAACTACAGCTCCTCATCAACTCTGACATGTAACATCCTACAAACTCCAGAACCTTTTCAGAGAAAATATTCCCCATGGATCTCAGTCTCTGTTAACTCCCACTTCCTCAACAGATCCACTCCTCCCTTTGGGTAAGTTCCACTGAGAACTGAAGGAGGATGCCAGCACACAACAGTAGCTAGAGACTGACAAATGGAGTATTCTTCCGGCTTGACAAGGTTAAAACAAAATCTGACAGTAAATATAAATCACCAAGAAACCAAATAATTTGTCCATTCTTGATGCTCCTCCTCCTTTCCTAAGGTCTGTCCCTCCCTGCAGCACTTCTGCTAATTTCATGCCCTTCTAATTAGATAAAATCACATATATCTAAAAACCTGAATAACAATCCCCAGAGGCATACTAAGGGTATATTTACAACAATCATGTAAATAATCTTCCCACCCAAACCAGAAACATTGGTTAAGATAACTAAACATGCAAGGTAAGCCTCAGTTATGCATCTCCCTAAGTCAATAAGCATTATCTACATTAAGATCAAAAAATAGGAGATGGATTAGGAAATAGTCCAAGAAGTAAGATATTTTTCCAACACCCTTATTTGTTATTTTGTTTTAACTCTCCAAACAGTTGGTGGTAGCTCTACTGTGAGAAAAATAAAAGTCCCAAATGGATCATATTCCATATGAAAGGAAACTACAAGTTATTTAGGACTAATCTTCCTGGCTGCTTTACAAGTCATAACAAGGAACAAAACCAAAGGGAAGCAAAAGGATGATGACTGACCTCACCGAGCTGTCCCCTTGGGAGGACTAGTGGGCTTGCTTCCACTATTCTTTTTAAGACAACCTTGAGGTAGTTGACGTATATCAACATACAAGAGAGTTTCAGAGAGAGGGGAGTACACTCCTAAAAAGGCTGAAAGATAGGAAGTTCTCAGAGGTGAGATATTCAAGAAGATTCCCTAGTCAGGCAGCACAGGCCAGAGAAGAGAGAATCCCTGAACTCCAAAGGATGTTGAAAGCCAGATCATCACATGCATAGGTATGATAAATTTCTCTCAATCTATTTGTTTTCACTGGTTATTCCTATGAAATCTAGCCATAGAAGACAAAGGAATTAGCATCTCCAAGGTGAGGTGTAAACTCTTGGCTTTTCTCGAGTTCTTCATTTTGCTAGTTCT
>JAUBOD010000033.1:990927-1009068 GCA_032353885.1 Nothura maculosa | reverse complement strand
GAAGACAAAGGAATTAGCATCTCCAAGGTGAGGTGTAAACTCTTGGCTTTTCTCGAGTTCTTCATTTTGCTAGTTCTTCATTTGCTTCATTTGCATTACAGAAAAAAAAAGAAAAAAGGTCCAAGGGCAGGGCTACAGAAGACAAGCTTTAGAATCATCTGTGGGAAAGAGTTTCATATAGTTTCAATCTAGAAAAAAAACATATCTGTAATGTTTGTATAGGCCCAAAAGCTTACATTTCCAATACTTTGGGGGCACATCCTTATTTCACCTTGGATGATCAGTGTTTGAAGCAAATGGAAGATCCTTCTGTAAATGAAAGCACTGTCTTTTTCAGTTGAGTGTGGCACCAAGAACTCGTGTTTCTTCCATTCAAGAGGATGGAAACACATCAGACTGCCAAGTCGTGCACTGAAATTGCTGTCCATCTTGTACCTACTGGAAGTAACATTGGGGAAAGGGAGGGCGGGGAGCTGGGGGGTCGGTGCTGAAAAATAAATTGGTTACAGACCATTGAGAAGGCCTTCCTAACACAGAGCCTTTCTCAGCAAAACCAGCTTGGCTCCCTTCCTTCATGAGTCTATACCCTGGATCAAGGAAGAGGTTTGTGGCTCTTGACAACTCCCTGATGCAGGATTTGGCAGCTTCAGCAGACACTTGGGGGACTTCTAGGCATGTGAAAAAGCTTCAGCAAACTTGGCACAATTGTTCCTTGCTCCTGCCTAGTTCAAGAAGGCATTTTATAAGCGTCCACAGAGCAAATCTTGGCTAAGAGGTTGTCAGAAGGGAAGGAGAGACCAAGACATATAGAAAATGCAGAAAACTTGAAAAGCAAAGCTGTAAAAATGCTACAGTTCCACGGTAATCATAGCACTATATTTCAAGTGCCATAATTATAGAAGCTGATGACATGCATTCTAGTTATCACTGTTGTCTTGATATACAAAAAGTGGATAACATTAGACAGGCCATATTAACTTAGACTTAACATAAGAGATGTCACCAATGCAGGAAAACATCCTCCTTTTCATGAAAAGTTCAGATTTGCATATGAAAAAGTATATTGCAGGTGTGTACATCATTTTTTTCTTCTAAGAAATCAAAGGTTATTCACTTGGTGCAACTCAGGAACTAAATCACTGATTTCAAGGAAGATTTGAGATCTCAACTTCCAAGAGATTTCCAAAAATACTGAAAGTCAAGCTAAAAACTAATCAGTATACAGCACAAATTATTAACACTGTTGCCCAAGGCAATACCTCCCTGGCCACATCATCACAGATGTACATCTGCATGAAAACCAGAAGTGAAAGAGTGAGAAAGCAATTGCTGAGTACAACGCTTTTCAGTTACTTCTTTCACCATACAGTGACTTGGTTCTGGTTAGAGCACTGCCTTTTTCTGCTATAGTCCCATTAAAATCAACAAACACACAGAGAGGATGCTGCTCTACCACCAAAAAAAGCTAGTAGCATACCTGCATTCACAGTTCAGTGGCCAACATGTTCCTATTTCCAGTGCTCAAATAAAGGCATAATAACAAATTCATACTGTATTCCAGTACTTTCACATACACATCAATACATCACACATCAATATAATTTTTCCCTTCTTTGTTACCTTTAAAATAAACTCCCAGTTGAAGACTTCTACAATGCAAACAAACACAAAATCATGGATAACTAACTATATTCTTTTTCTTTCCAGTAGCACTATCTTTGTCCATGACACACTTTGCTACTTAAGTTTAATATCAAAAGAAAAGATTTCTCCTTTGGAGTACTCGATGGTAAAGTTTCTCTAAAGAGTTTGCTTCCAAACCAGAGTGTTTCTGGTATACTTAAAAAGATATTTTTGATACATATTTTATATATATAAAAACAGGTATCCCAATTTATTTAGAGAGTGCATTGTTATTAGTGTGGCAACAAAGCAGACTGAAGAGATAACGATAACATTCATACAGATTCTGATTAAAGTCAAGTCACACTCCACCTGTGCTTCCCCCAGCTCTGAGCAGCACCTCTTCCCACTGCTGCTACATACTGCTGCAGTCATCAGCCTATTTTTCTTAGCATCCCAAAACACCGAAAGTTTCAGAACTTATCCAATCTGCTCTTCCCTTGATCACCACCACACTGAAACTTTCCAGACACTTATCTTACTGCAAGCAAGTCTGGCAGTTGCTCATTGGCACAGTCCATTTCATGCCTGGAAGATGCAAAAAGGAACTTCAATAACGATTCTACAACTTAAAATGTCTGCATGCAGAAATAGAGTAAGAACTATTCAGTGGCAAGTTTTGAAAAGAGCCTGCTATAATCCTTACACTATAGTAGCTTATTCTCATATTTACAGACTCCTTATTTATAGAGACATAATTACGCTTTCAAAAATGGGCAGCTTTTCCAGAGGACTAGTCCTTGAGGGAAAGGGAGGAGCAGGAAAAGGGGGACAGCTCAAAAGCAATGCCTTTCACTCAAGTGAACTAAAATAAAGGCAAGGTAGTACAAGACATTCATTTAATAGTAGTTAAAAATACGGTCACAATAGCATTTTGCAGCCTTGTCTGCCTTGACAGGCCATCTGCTATCACTAACTCCTAAAGTTGCCTTAGCCATTCTACACATTAAGGGAAATGGGGAAGCAGTATTATCAACACCACCAAGTATTTTCTTTGAAAAAGAAGGACAAAAATATTTCAAATCAGTTTCTCAAAGGAGTCATTCTGATCAACCTATGCAAAGATGACTAAAATTCCAGTCTTTCATCAAGACATGTAAGAATCCTCTGCCTTCACCCAGCTCTTGATTTTTGTGGAACCATAGAAAACGGGTTTGCTTTTGTACAATTTTCTTACAATAAGGCTTGAGCCAAAAGTTTTAGAAGCCACATACAATCCTTGTCATTTTTTTAAGTATGCTTAGAAGGTTCTTGCACCGTACTTTCTAAGAGAACATGCCATAAACTCAGGTCGACTTTTACTCTCACCCAACGTATCAGAGACCATCACAGTATTCAGTAACAAGTGCTTCTGATTCTTAACAACATCAGAACAAGAGAAGAACATTTTAAATCAATGCTGAAAACAGAGACATATAATCCCTTTACAAATAAAGCCATATTTAACAGCAGTTTTCTCTGTGGTCACTCAGAAGTTTTTGATTATTTTAATCCCTACAAATGCACACAAGAAATTTCTGACTTGTGACCAACCACAACTGCTGTCCACTGTACGGAAAAGTCTCTTTTGCATGGCCTTCACAAAGACATCAACATAGCACGGCTGGAGATCGTCCTGGAGAGTCCCCCTTGCTTTCAGTAAATCCACCTACATCATTAACAGAATCTGTATTTCAGCAAGCTTTGTCTAGCTCTTCATCCCTCCAGGTACTTTCACATATTCTGTTGCAAGGATCGTCTTTCAGATTGCAGTATCTGTGCCAAACCAGAATCTATTTATTTATTTTTAAGGGAGCAGGGCACAAGCATTTCAAGTGCAATTCGAATAGTCTACTTGTCTTTTCTTGTAATCAGAAGTCCTTTATAACAAAGGATCTTTTACCATACACTTTTGTAATTGCAAATAATCAGGCCAAAAATTTTAGCTGAACTAGCAAGTTACCCTTCAAATGATTTTCCAGTATGTTAGAGGCAGCAAATGGATTTAACATTCTTTCATGGGGATTCAGACTGTCCAGTTCTTATACAGTATGAGCTATATGAACAACTAGGAGATTCATGCTTCAAGGTGTAATATCTGCCTGTCATTTTCCTCAAATGTAATTTAGTCAAATCAACCCAGAAAGATGCATTTTCACTACAAAAAAAATCTCAATTATCCAGATTAGTCATTTATGAAGGTGACAAAACTATAGAACTTGCTCAAGGTTTCTAGTGTTTTAGTATTTCTAGTACTTCTATTAATTCTTCTCAAACATCATGCTTGTGTCACAGCCAGACCCTTGCAAATGCTTAATTTTAATCTTCATCACCAATATCAAGAGATTCTCTCATTGAGGTCAAATCTGTACTTTTACATACGCAAGTCAGGTGTTTCTCATCCGCGTCACAGGACGATGTTCCCTTTTAGAGGGAAATGGAGAAGATGCAAAAGCAGTAAAGAAAGCAATATGCCAGAAAGCATTGAAGCTGAAAGATGAGGCCATTTATCAATCACTACAAATTTCAAAGCTTTTCAATTGATTACCATCACTTGCTGTTTTAATCTTTATGAAAATATCATATGAACCAGTTATTAGAAAAATAACTACTTTCTTCCAGTAATTAGAAAGTGGACTTTTCTGATAGTCATGTCAGAGGTCTTGTAACACCTATGAAAGCTGCATGTAAAAGCCGTTTGTGTTGTTTTTACAGTTTGTCAAAGCAAGGTCTAACCCCAAACTTGTTCTCCCTGCATTGAAGATACACCAAACTTCGAAGTTATCCAGAAAGTTGTCTAATTTTCTCAAGTGCTCACAAAGTTCTGACACTCATGAAGAGTCATCCATGCAAGTGCTCTGCCAGAAACACTACTGTCTACATAAGGATATAATCAATTAAAAATAAGAACAATCTCCCATGCCAGTGTATTTTAGTGCTACTTCATAATGTGTACTTTTGTGCTGTAGCCCCCAATCACAAAAATCATTCTTCCTGTGGAATATCCTACTGGCAAGAACACAGCCTTTTATTTTTAAGGGGAAAATAATCTACATTACATTTTCAGTTGAAAGACCTGTGAATTTGGCAAACATCCTTTTTCAGACTTTAGTAAAAGATCATCATAGAATTCTCTAAGAACATCTACAAAACCCTTTTCTACTTCAGCTCCCAGGAAGTCGGGAGGAAAGGGGAAAGAAAAAAAAAACAACAAAAAACCCCAGTGTGCAACCACGGCCCCTGGACTAGAACCACAGAACAGCTGCAGAGCAGCTCTCTCACTAGCAGCACTTCTACAACTAGTCCAGGTTAAACAAACAGAATCCCACAGCAAAGTACTGTCTATGAAAGTAGCATATGGTATAACAAGTTAACATTGCTTACCAAGTTGCATATGACTTTATGCATAAGACTTTAAGACAGCAATATCCCTTGCCTTCCATGTTGTAAACAGCAAATGCTATTGACATATCAGACAAATCATCTGAAATTCAGAGGTCGAGGGAAGTAGAATACCTTGTCAAAAAGAACAGGGATGTGGTATTCCCTAACGTGCAAGTTCTTTACATGTATAAATTGACTTTAGAACTCGCATAGAAACTCTACCTGCATTGACTCGTCAAAGAAAATTTTACCTACAGAGTAAAATAAATAAATAGATAAATAAATGAAGAAATCTACTCCTGTTTAGATTAACAGAACTGGTACTTCAAGTCAACACTGACTAAAAATGGTACTTTGATACATCATTCATAAAAATTATGGATTATTATTCCAAGGAGAGTGAGGAGAATTAAGGTTAGATAAAGAGAAAACATATCTGGTTAAGGCAGTCAACTACCCAGAAGCTAACATGAAGCTCTTAACTGACAGAAAAGTGTTATTATAGCAAAATTACTTCGGTTTTAGGTTTACTCTTCCTTCTCTTTCAAAATGAACCTCATCTAACATGCTCAAAACAGCCCATTTCCCCTCTTTACTACTAATAATGCTAAAAACAGTTTAATAGTTGTTACAGTTAACAGATGTTACAAGCACTTCAACTTAGGAACCATTTCTTAGAAATTAAAACCTAATTTATTGTTCTGCACAAAATATATGAGCAACTACAAGTTTCACCAAATACCTTTGCCAGTGTTCCACATGTAGTTAAAAAACAAAGTCTAGTTCCCTTGTAGTTACATTCACCCTAATATCTTTCTAAAATCCAAGATATTCCCTGACGCCAAAAACAACTTATCAGGCCAAGTATTTCAAATGCAGCTTCCATGCTTTGAATTTCTAAATTAGATATGATTTCCTCTTGCATCACTACTGCACTGAAAATACATATCCTTGTCCATTGTGCCCTCCAAATCTTCCTTCCAATCTCTCTGTCCAAAACACCTTGTTTTGCTATTAAGTTCCCTTCCTGTAAGGGCCAATATATAATTCTCACCAACCACCACCACTCTGCTTCCCTCTTTCCTCAAAGTGCACAAAAAAAAAAAACAAAAACAAAAACAAAAAACCTCAAGGAAGAACACATACACACTTAAAAAATATGCTGTATACATTTTTAGTAGAACCTCTATGATTTTAACACCAAGATTTCCTCCATTTTACCAGGAAGCCAAACTAAGCAGTGTTCTGCATTTAAGGCAATCCAGCTGCTTTCATTGAGGAAACATCATTTATATGGGAGCAGCACATGGAAAAACATACTTGTATAGGAGAAAGGATTCTATTTTTCTTTTCTCAGTGCTAAAAAGCAAACATGCACGGAAATCATTTTAGACTAAACAGCTCAAGACACAGCAATAGCACAGGCATTCTTAGAAAAACAGGCACATACAGACAAGTTAACTTTTCACTTGCTAAATGAAAGCATCACAGAGAAGTGCACTTTGTGTTAAAAATAAGAGCTACCACCACCTTAAGTCACCAAGATCAGTGATAACAGTGGCTTAACACACACAAAATCACGTTATTGAAGAGAAAGGCAAAGCTGCAAGTCACAGGATGAACAGCAGTTTCGCAGTTTATTCGAGTGGAAGAAAAGACTCCAACTCCTATGGATTGCAGCCACTTGTGCAACAGGTCCTGCAAAAGGAAACTGCCCAAGTCACAAACAGCAAGGCAATACTTTGCTACCTCATTGCCACCAATGCCTGTGAGGAAATCCCTAATGTGAAACAGAGAACCAACATAATAATCTCCCTTTCTCATTTTAAAAGTGTCATGAAAGAAACAATAAATAAAAATACTGAAGAAAACTAGATTGTTCCCAGCTGTTATCACAAAATACTACAGCTGTTGGTTATTGTAGCAAACAATCAGTTGTGCTTTCTCAGAGATTGTAACACAGTACGGCCACTGTAACCTACATCAAACAAACTTGGCAGTCTTCGTGGAAAGAGACTAAAATTTTATTTAATTGGTGAGCTTAATTTTTTTTTAGTTCTTTTGGTAGGTTGTTTTCTCTGTTGGGGACAAAGATTTTCATTTCAACAGCTCAACATTCAATTCCCTATTATACTCAATGCTTTGAAAAATGTAGTAGATAAAAGGTATTAAATTCGTAAAGTGGTTCTTAGAGTAATCAAGGCACAAAGTGCGCAAGAAACTCCATATTTGTTATGGAATACAGTGCGCCAAGTACAGCATCACCTCCAAGACAAGTGGATAATAGAGCAGCTTTTCCCAAGTCACCAAGTGTGTGGCTTTGCCCATCTACAAGCTTTTCAATTAGTACTCTGCACAAACCAATCCAAAAATTTCCTAAAGCTTGAAATACACAAGTGCATAGAACCAGTAAACCTACACAGAAGCAAAGAGCTTTTGAATACAATTGTTTCAACTACAGTTTTATTCCTAGACAGCTGGAGAAAAAGAAAAAGAACAGTGATATGTCCACAGAAAATCTCCACACAATATGGATTATTTCAAGTCATTTTTTTTTATTATTTCTAAAGCCAACATGCTAATATGCATTCCCTTTTAGCTGTGTTCCTCTCTTCTAGAATTAACACACAGATTTATGGACCAGAAGCAGTTTCTATACTGTTTTCTTAGCTACCAAGAAAATCACTCATTTCTTTCCAAAATTAGCACCAAGTTTAGCATCTTCCAAAGAGATTCTAAACACTTGAGAAGGGCCACCACAGGCTTATGTAACCTGTACCCATCTTCACGGCAGCCAACCTAGAAACTGATAACAAGTAGCAGAGTTTTTTTTTTTTTTTTTTTTTAAAGGATTCTTTAGTTGGAGCTAATAAGCAGGAAAAATTCAGTGGAGAGAAAGGCGTAACTAAAAGCCAAAGAGTTTTCTTCATAGAGTTACATGCATATATATCAGAGGCTTAGGGAAACAACCAGAAATAACAAAATCAGATGGGGCCCTGACGACAAGTACTCAAACTTTCGAACGATGGAAGCTCCAAGCATCAAATCAAAGTAATACTCTTACACAAGTTGACACATGACGGGTTTGCAACAAGAAGAAAAAACATCATATCTCTACCCCAACCAGGAGGGAAATAATTGCTTCATTCGGTAACAAGAACACATTTAACGAAGTTAAATATGTCAAGACGATGATCCTTCTTTCCGATTCTGAGCCATTTATCTGGAGCAAAAAGAAATTATTTCCAAGTAACAAACTTCAAAACATGAACAATTCAGAGACACACAATTACTTAACTGTCACTCCCACCAAGTAAAATGTATTTTTATAGTCTACTTTCACCAAAGCAATTAAAAAGCTTAATTTAAAGATTAAACACCAGTCACATACTAAATTAGGTCAAAAAACCTAGCTTGGGATTCTATTAATTAAGTCTACTGAACAAGCCCCAAAGTGAATCTTACAGTCTGCCTGCAATATCACATCTGCAGAATTCATTATTAACTTGCTGTTTTCACTGTTCCAGTCAGAAGTCCAAAAGCACTTCCTTTTTTTGTGGCAACACTCTATAGACTTGATATTTTTGTATCATTAGCATGCATGCACAGCCAATATTATAGCAGAATTTGCTCTACCACAGGTCTCATATTTTAACAAATATAGTGGAGTAAATTTATTTCAAGCTTTTAACCTATTGTTCTAGGCAAGTTTGTTGCATTTTTGGCTCCAGTCCATCATTTTACACTGTAAACTGTAATTTTAAAATAACTGTAAAACACTGTAAACAAGCATTTTGGCCAGTATGACTGCCTGAGCTGTGTACTCCAAAAGATACGAGGGAGAAACAGCATACAAACAGAATACTGACATTACTACACCTCTACCTGTTTTCATTGATCAGTAGTTTAATCACATTACTGAAGTTCTCCTTCGGAATCCCCAGAATATATCAAATTATTTTAGTAATCCTTATATGCCTATCTGAACCTTAGTAAAATAGCTACTACTATTCCTAAGATGCATGCAACTTTTCAGCGTTCTCTGCCAAAAAAGATTGAGCCTAGATTCCTCACTATTTATCTTTACAAGTTTAAGGAGGAAGTTTTAGAAATTACTCATCTGTGGTAAACTTGCTTTTTTCCCCAAACAAGTATCATCCGCTTGACCAAATCCAGTGTTCCCTCGCTAATTAACTGTCTCTGACAGCAATGACACCCAAGCACCAGGTGTTTAGATGGCCTCTAAGAGGTTTGTCTTCTCAAGATAACCACAAAACATCTATTTAAATCTTCAGAGCTTTTAGCAAACTAGATGATCAAAACTTATAGCTACGCTGTGAATTTTCAGTGCTACTGCTAAGTAACTTGCAAGCAACAATAGAATTATAGCATAGAAACATCTTCCTGGGACAAGCTAGGAAGGGCTTGAGTAGCACACTGGTAGCACTTCACTGAGAAGCAAGCTATCAGGTCAGCAGGTGCATGAAGAGTAAGACAACAAGTCTGAGGAGGAACAACATAAACCTAGTTCCTTTGTTCTCACCTGCCTCCCTGGACACCCAAGGAGCCCTTTTGTCAAAGCCAAGGCAATGTGTTCCATAAACCATCAGTGTTCTCAGGTACATACATACAGATCATCACTCCCAAACAGCCGCTGGGCTGCTCAACATACTTGGCAATAAGGACAAAAGAGTAGGGAAATTGTAGAAATGAAACAGCAGCAAAAGATGGCACATGTTCATACATGAAAGAAGAAACACAAAAGAAAATCTAACACCACAAGGAGGCTGCAATAGAAATCCAACATAACACGGGTTTATGTCCAAGTAGAAAGCCGTTAAACTCCTGGATAATCTTCAAGGTAAGTATTTTCAAAAAATTCATGTACTGCAGTATGGAAGTGAACAACACCATTCTCTACCATTGGGCTTAGGCATATACAACATGCACATCTCATCCACAAACACCAGGATCTTATTAATAAAACACTATCTTCAGTTTTCCATTTTGGTGCCTTTCCACTCTGCCCCCTCAACTTTCCAATTCCATATTTAAATTGAACTACTTGGAACTTGTGTTGGCATTTTCATCGCATCTGAAATAAGGTAGTCATATTCTCACAGAGCAGTGTTGCCATGCCAATGTTAACATGCCTAAAAATAAAATAGTTTAAAATACATGTAAATGACTGTCAAGGAGCTACCACTCTGGAAGTGGTATTTCAATGGTATCAACATTCTAATGGAGGAGTAAGTGAAATAGGAACAAGTGGTTGCCTTTTTTTTAAAAAAAAAAAAAATCTTTAAAAGTTGATTTTACCATCATAGCATTTATTCTCTCCATGTTTCTTCCCATCCTTTTCTCATATGAATAATCAATAAAGCACAAGAAACAAAATCACATGTGCCATCTATAACCAAGGCACAACTGAATGAACAACCTGAGAGGCAAACTACTTAATAAGCCACAAGTTGACACGAACCGGGTTGCACAAATACCCAATTATTTTTCAGAACTGGAATGACACATTTCTCTGTTATTGACTAAAAAGCCATAAAGTGATCTCTCAGGAGGGAAGTCAAGGCAGAAGACTGATTATCAGAGCCCAAAATGAGTTAAGAGTTCAGCTGAAGAACTGAATTGATATGCAAATACAATATGCACTTGACTCATGAAACCACATATAAAAATATAAGAACACACCTTTTCATGAAGATTATTTGAAGTGGCTTTTACTTCAGAAACTTGTGGCTTCTTTTATGACACACTTGAGAAAACAGAAAAGCCTAAAACAGGATCTTTTTATCTTAAAATACTCCTAAAGAAGAATTTTCACCCAAGATCTTTAAAGGTGTGAAAAAGGAACAGTCTCCCACAACATGCTTCTTGAATATTGCTGGAAAGCATTGGAAGAATTCATATTTGCATCCAAATGGAAATATCATACACGAACTACAGCTCTTCTGTGTACTTTAAGTAGCAGACACACAGAAAAAATAAAAAAAAAACACAAGACATTAAAAGCAGAAGACAAATCTGGAATATACAAGCTTTAAGTTCTCACTTGTTAATGTTACCCAAAATCCAACAGTTATGAAAGTCAAGGAACTAAAACAAATGCTAAAAATTATCACGGTACATAAGAGAAAGGTACCCGTTTGATCTCCCCACAGACAGCATCTATCATCCCCAAGTAGAAGGCAATGGAAGCAGATACCATTCAATCTGGAAATGTACAGCAGATTCAAAACTGCTCTGTGTAACATTCTCCTGCAGGAAATGACCTCAGCTGGTTCACATTTGCCACCTAAGTTAAAGGTTGATCACGTTTAACATGAACTCATTCAAATTTCTCACCACCAGCAATGGTATTAAAAGCACAAACTTTCTTGCTAGTTTGAGCCAGAAAGAGCACAAAGCAAGACAGCTTTGGCCAACAAAGAATTCAAAACAGACAGAAGGTATAAAACATGGAGATGGTGAGTTAAGATACTTCTCTTTTTATCAGTCCTGAGACTGAGTACATTCAGCTACCCACCTATAACAGTGTGTAAAAAGTCTCCCATCTACACAGTGTAATGCTAATTACTTAAGAAAGACATCCTTCTGTGCTCACATTTTGTTCCTTCTTATGCCTAAGGAGTAAAGGACTTGAGTTCAGGTCTTATTTGCAAAATGATCTCCACCAATAAGAAGTCCAGTAAGTTCACAAACCAAAATAGAGCATTAGCTTTATTACACACAGATAACTATCAAGTACTGCACTGTAGTTTTGTTCAAGTTTCTCATTACTTCATTCACAAGTGCTTACAATAAATGCTGTGTACAAGTCACATATACACAAATTCACTGAGCTTCAGAAATATATAAAGACTACTGTACATGGCACCAAAGCTGACAATCTCCTGCTTTTACAGGCCCTAATTTTATTTTGACCATCAGATTCAAGAACAAGGAAACAGAAAGCTTTTTTTTTTTTTTTTTTGCTGTAGTCACAGTATGAATACTTAAACCACTATGTTCTGTTTTTTTTTTTTCTGCCCTGAGCTAAAACTTCACCTGGTTTTGCTTTGATGGTAACCACAGGATCTGAGGTGGAAGAACATCCTCTCCTCCAAATGTAGTCCAAAGTGGAGTAAGGCAGATTATCCTCAACTGTTCTAGTGTTACCTCCTAGACTGTACTGAAGATAGCTTCTCTGCTATCATACCTTAAAACAAACAAGCTTACCTAGAGCAACTACGTATATTCCTGAGTATACTAAGAATGCATTTAATTAAAAAACTATGTAGTGTCAGCTTTCCTTTAACAGCAGCAGTTACTAAGCAGCTCCTTCCTTACTATTATAACCAGATACTGAACTTGCAGCATCCTCAGAAGAGAGGCCCATAACTGTTAAATGTACTCTCATTACACAGTTATAGTTATCCAAGCAGCATTAGTCCTTATTTCCTATTTCTTAAACTCACATCAACCCAACTCATACATTCACCAATATGACTGACACTTAGGCCATCAAAGAACTGAAACCCACCAAGAACAGCCACTTGGCACAGGCACAATACATCTGTGCTAAAAAAGAAAAGATTAGCACTTGATTCTCTGTAAGGTAGAGACAGGCTTCTGCAATACATCTGTGCTGGTGCTCTGGATTCTGGCCTGAAGCAAAAGTCTCTGGGGAGGGCATACATCTGATACATCTGCCAGCACTCTAGAGGAAAACTCTCAATTTCACTGTGTCTTCCCAATATTGACAACAATGGACACCAGTTTTACTTTAACTTTCATGTACCTGAAATTAATACTGATCACTGACATATTGATTACAAACTGATACTCATACTATATTACTAACAACTGACAGACTACACGTTAAAAAAATCATTAACGACAACACAGCATAAAATTCAGAGATATGAAATATGTACTAGACCGTTTTTTTTTTTCTTTTTGTGTGTTGGCTTTTAAGTGTGTACATATAAGAGCACAACGAACACAACGAAAGCAATTACTCACACTGAGAACCAAAAACTATGACAGAGGCCAATCCAAAGAGCTAAGATTACAAGGCTGCCCATTAAAATAATACTGTCATCTTAAAAAAAAATCCTTCAAAAGTGCATAAGCACTTGATCAGCATAAAAGGATCAAAATAATCACTGTACCAAGCTATGAGCAACATAGCCAAGAAACATTGCCTCTACTTCTTTGTATGACTACTGTAGTTCACTTTGGCAGTTTTTACATAGGATTACTGTGCTTTAGAATAGTATTTCTAGAAGGCAGTAATGTAACCCTGAATATTTTGAGGAGGTCAAGTAATATGATACAGAGCTTCTCCCTCCAGGTCAGTGGGGTTCAAGTCTTGCTAATGTCAGTAGTGACCAAAAGGTGTTGACATCAGACAGCTGTTCTGTGACCTCAGAGGAATGGGCTTGTATTCTCAGTCCAGTTTTTCCTGGACAGGTATCCCTACCTTCAAGTACAACCAGATCTTCCCTGTGGCTGTCAAGTCTCAGGAGTAAGAAGTAGTGTGAGTAAGGAGCAACTTTCTCCATCTTGAAGGAGAATTGGACCTTTTGAGTGGAGTAAAATTAAGATACTTGTCCGGGCAAAGGCTACATTGCGGCACTGAGAGTGAGGAATTTACTTCTATCAACTCAGCATTTTCTGCGGCGCTATCTTATTTTCAGACAACAAAACTGTTCATCGTTCTTCTACAGAACGAATAGCATTCACAGACTAAAAGTGGATCATCTAATTTGCATCTTAACATGTGTACTACCTTAAGGAACAAAAGCAAACCAAAAACATCTCACTGCTGCTGGAATAACATCCTTTGGTTTCACACACAGGACCCTCTTTCCCTTGAACTCCAGAAAATACTATATTGTTACCTTTACTACAAGTTTATTAGTTTCTAAAGAAGTTACATGACACACAGACTTTCATTTCTGAAATGTGTTCATTTCATTGCACAATTTCAGAGCTGTTAGCATTTAAATTTCACTCCATAAACCACCAAATATAAATGTGGAAGAGTTAAATAAGGCCAAGATCTCTAAGAATTAAGGGCTCCTGAGACATTTTCCCCTTCTTACCTGAAAATTGTATTTTACTTGTGATCGATATTAGTTCAAGCACAACTCAAGAAGGTTCAATGCACAGTAGAAAAGAAGTTTGCATCTGGAGAAACACGCCACTTTATTGTATATTTAATTCTTTCAAACACAAAAAAAGGGAAAAAAAAAGAAAAAAAAAGCCCACAATCAGCTAATAGGCTGCTTAGACTCATCAGCACTGTGCATTAAACTACTAGGGTTGTGACCTCCCCAAACTTACCCCATTAATAGCTGCATAACTGTGCTTAACCAGAATTTTCAGAATTAGCCCATGGTATGATACTTTAACTTAAAAAAAAAAAAAAAGTTATTTTCACAGATTAGACCTCATCCAGCTCACCCTGTTGTTTTCCTCCCTAAAGTATCAATATACATCCATGTCTGCTTGCCTACAGACTATGGGTATTTTAATAATTATGTAGCATTTTTAACATCGTTAGCTTGTGTCAGTTGCTCATCTCAAGAGGATAGTAATAATGCCCTATAGAAAAGAAACAACAGTTCTGGCTACTGAATGAGCTCAGAACACAACCTCTTCTATTATTATTACTAATTTTTACTCGATGTCCTACAATAAAAAAACACCCAGAAATGTAGCGTGACTACAACATGGTAAGGAATAGTCCTAGGAAGAGTCAGTTTACTTTGTATTACTTCCTACAGGGAATGTTTTGAAGACTTTAACAGGATTTCAATATTTAAGGAAGAACTAGTTTAAAATAAAAAAGCTTTATATAAGTGCTTCCCAGAAAACATGAAGAGACAACAGTTACCAGGTGAGCTGAATAAGCACACACCTGAGTAGCAAAAAGGTCATGATTTGTGCTTTCCTTTAATTTAGCTCAAGACAACTGATTTCTATTGTAATTACATTATAAGAAGATCTAATACATATTGCTAACATTCCTAAGAAATTATGTTTTAAGATTATATACATCAGCACACAAGCAATTACTCATAACAAACATCAAGAAAAATTGAAAGCACTAAAGCTTTTGTAACTAGAGCTAGATACTAGGTCAAATACTGCTGCAGTTCTTAGACAGAATATTCTCATAAGGCAAAGGAAGTTTTGCCACTGCAAAGATGGGCCATTTGATCATTTTCAGGACAAGGCTAGATTAAAAAAAAAAAAGAAAAAAAGAAAAAAAAAGAAAGAAAAAAAAAGTCACCCAAGCTCACTATTCAAGAAAAATCTTTTCAACCTGATAGTCATTTTACACACCTGCAGGAGAGAAGCTTCATCTAAACCCAGCTGTTGAGGCTTCTGTAGACTACTCTTAGTGAGATACAATAGGTTGACTACTTAAATGAGCAATAAATATCCCAGATATTAGGAATATGGCCAGATGTTTTCTGTCTTTAAAAAAAAAAACTGACTTCTATCTTTATTCCTACAACATCTGAAAACCTATTTTTTTCTTTCCAAAGGAAAATGCAAAGAGGGAAGACATATTAAGACAAACATAAATATAAGCACATAAATATAACTAATAGGCTTTTCCAAGTAATATCTACATTGAGTCCCTAGCCCTGGCATATGCTCACATGGATAAAAAAGGCAAGCATATTCCAAGGCCATTTTTGCTTTGTAGATTCTGGAAAGACACATAGGGAACCTGGGATTTGCATCTTCCATCATAAAAAAAAAAATCTATATTTGAATACTGGTTACAAGCTAACCTCATGAAATAGCTTGGTACACTTGAATACAAGTTACATGGAGAGTGGAGAAAGAGGGAAAACAGCAAGCCCACTAAATGTCTCCTATTCACTGAGGAACACTCGAGTACAATTTCAATCAGGCATTACCCAAATAATGAAGACCTCGTTTTTTCCCTCGGGGCACAACGTGTCGTTAATGTAACCCCAAACCCGTCCTGGCCCGGGCGCACCTGGCAAAGCCGGGAGGCGACGGGGGTTGGCGGCCGGGCCGCCGCGCACACCCGCGCACATGAGCGGGGATGGGGGGCTGCTCCGGGGCTTCCCGCCGCTCTAAGGCTTCCCAGTGCTCCAAGGCTTCCCGGTGCTCCAAGGCCTGCCGAGGCCTTCGCCATTTTAGCCGGCGCCGTGCGTGCGCGGGCGGCCGTCACATGGCGGCAAGGCAGCCAGCACCGCGTCCCGGCTCCGCCACACGCCCCAGCACATCCCACACCAGGAAAGGGGCTGTCCTAGGCATCAGGGTGGCAGGAGCCAAGCAGGATACACCGGAGGGCAAAGAAGGGCTGTCAGGGCTGCCCTGGGGGTCTCAGGAGGGTCCAGGGATTGTGGGAGCATCTGGGGGCAAGCGAGGGGCGGTGAGGGAAGTGTCTGGGGTGCATGAAGGAGCCTCGGGCATCTAGGGTGGCAGAAGGACTATTGGGCACCATGTGGGGAGCAGAGGGGAGTTGGAAGGGGAAGAAGAGGTAGTTGGAGCTCGTGGGGTGAACAAAGGACCACGTAGAGTGTCCTGGGCTGTGTCAAGGGCCCTGTGGTACCTCCTGGAGAGGGAAGGAGCACACGGGGTGTCCTGCATTGAGAGAAGGGCCATGTGGGGCAGCATGGGGTGGGTGAAGGGCCATGTGGGGCAGCATGGGGCTGCTCGTGTGGCCGGGAGCGCTGCAGTGCACGGAGCCGCGGCCGCCGCGCGGGCCGGGGCAGGCGCGGCCGCCGTAACCGCGGCCGCCGCCCCGCCGCCCTGGCACGGCTCCACCGCTAACCACTTCCAGCGCCGCCGCGAGATTTGTTTGCTCAAGAGGCGCGGAGGGGAGGGCGCGCGGCGGGCAGCGGCGCCCGGGCCCGCGGCGCCCCCGCCGCCATCCGCGCGTCCCGACCCCGCCATGGCCACTGGGCCGGGGCCGCCGCGGCCTCCCTGCTTGCATGCCCATGGGAGAGACATGTTTGCAAAGAAACGGGAAAACAGGGAGGGAAGCGGACAGGGGTGGGGGAATCACACAAGCCCTGCTGGCCTTGCTGGCACTGGCCCACGGCTGCCCCTCCTGGGGTCACCCACTCCCCATGTCCCCCCGCAGGGCCACTTGGCTCCCCATGTGCCTCTATGGAGCCGCCTGGCTCCCCACGTTCCTCCATGGACGCCGCGGGAATCCGCGCTCCCTAAAATGGCTGCCCGGAGGAAGCGCGAGGGGCGCGCGGGGGGTGCGTGGCGGTGCGCGCGCGTGTGCGGGTGCATGAATGTGCGTGCATGTGTGTGCGTGCATGTGCTTGGTGTGCACACGTGTGCGTGTGTGTGCATGTGTGTGCATGTATGTGCTTGGTGTGCACACATGTGCGTGCTTGTGTGTGCACAGATGTGCTTGGTGTGCACACATGTGTGTGTGCATGTATGTGTGTGCATGTATGTGCTTGGTGTGCACACATGTGTGTGCATGTGTTTGTGCTCGGTGTGTGCATGTATGTGCATGCATGTGCTTGGTGTGCACACATGTGTACGTGTGTGTGTATGCACATGAATGTGCCTGTATGTGCATATATGTGCTTGGTGTGCACACATGTGTGCTTGTATGTGCTTGGTGTGTATGTATGTGTGTGCTTGTATGTGCTTGGTGTGCACACATGTGCGTGCTTGGTGTGCGTGCGTACGTGTGTGTGTGTGTGCATGAATGTGTGTGCTTGTATGTGCATATATGTGCTTAGTGTGCACACATGGGTGTGCATGCATGTGTGTGCATATATGTGCTTGGTGTGCACACATGTGTGCCCCAGTGTGCAGGCATGTGTGTGCTCACATGTGCACCCTGGCATGTTTTTGCATGAATTTGGTGTGTGCTCATGCATGTGCGTGCCAGGGTGCCCACGTGTCAATGTGTTTGCTGTGCAGTCACGCACACGCGGATGTCCTGCCCGATTGCAGGTTACATGTATGTGCATGCAAGCGATTCAGCACGCAACATGGGTGCACATGTGTCACCTATGGGCTCCCAGCACATGTTGCGTGTTGTGCACGTGTGTGCCGTGCACACGCATGTGCAGGACC
>JAUBOD010000033.1:953129-986700 GCA_032353885.1 Nothura maculosa | reverse complement strand
TTGTGGTTTGCGTGGAGTTCCCGGCTCGCTGCTGAGCTGGTGCAGGGAGCACGAGCTGCGTGGGGCTGCGTGGGGCTGCGTGGGGCTGCGTGGGGCTGCATGGGGCTGTGTGGGGCTTGGGGTGGCCAAGTGGCTCAGGAGTGTTGGCGTGTGGGAGCTTCCCACTGCTGCAGCTCCTTGCTTCCCGCTGCTCCAGCTCTTTGCCATGGTGCAGGCAAGACAGGCTGCAGCTCACGAGGATTTCCCGGTGCGGACGCCGTCCCCCTGGGTTTGCAGCGGGAGGCAGCTCCCGCGCTCGCCCTGCGCCGACACGTCCTGTGCGCTGCTCCGGGGAGCTTTGTGGGAAGCAGGGCAGGGCCGCGTGTCCCTGCCTGCTGGGATGCCCGTGAGCAGCTTGGCCCGGGCCCTGGTTTCCAGGCCCAGGAACTGTGTCCGGCTCCTCCGCAGAGTTTGTGCAGGCGGCTCCTGTGCCCTGGGGCTGGAGCCCGTCCCGCTGGGTGCAGGCAGGGCCCCCTCGCCTGCATCACAGGATGCACCGCGGGCAGAGCCTGGCGCTGCGGGAAGCGCCAGGGCAGCCCCTGCATGGCCCCACGGACGGGCTCCGCGCCGCTCCTTGGCACGGGCCGTGTTTGCCAGGCTGCTGCTGCGACCTGCGCGGTGCTTCCCACAGGAATGTCCCGCCCGTGCTCCTCTTCCCTGCATGGCCGCGCTCCCAGGGGCTGCTGTGCTCGAGCCGTGTTCCCAAAGCAAATAGGGGCCCTGGGAATTGGAGCTCAGGGGCTGAGTGTGGCTCAGCTAGGTCCGTTCTAATTCTGTAACACCCCCGGGTGTTGAGCTGAGCCCTCTGCTCTGGAAAGGAGAGGTGAAGGCCGGTTTGTGGGGTGCTGACCAGGCACTGGGTACCTCTCCCCAGGTCTCTCCTTCCCCCAGCTCCCTGCGAGCCGTAGCCCCGGGAGGACAAAGCCGCAGGAATTCCCGGCTCCGTGTGGGAGGCGCTGCCCGCGCCCTGCTCCGGGGCACCCTCCTGCGCCCTGCCAGCAGGGCCGGCCGGCAAGATGGATCTCCCAGGGCCTCTCCAGCCGGGAAGGCAGCCTGGGAAACAATGCCGCTATTTACACTTTAAAGCCTCGCCAGGCAGCGGGAAGGGGCCCTTCCCGCTGCATGCCGGGAGGAGCCGAAGGCCCTCTCCTCTTCCTCGCTGCGCGAGCGCGGTGCTCCTGGCTGCAGCTGTAACTGCAGCCTCTCTCCATGCTGCTTTTATTGCTGTTACTGTCTATTCTTTCCAGCCCCTGGAGTCCTTGCCTTGCTGCCGGGCTTTGCTGCTCGTGCAAGTGCCGTTGCCTCCCGCCTGGAGAAGGTCCCTTTGAGTGGGAGCCCCGAATCCCGCTGCTGCTGGCGGGTGTCTGCAGGGATGCGGGTGCTCCTCGTCCACTGATTCCCCTGTGCAGGGAGGCAGCGCGAGGGGAGTGTGGGCAGGAGCCCGGGGCACCGTGCCGAGGAAGCGCCCCTTGCCCCGCTCGGAGGGCACACGTGGGGATTTGGCCCTTGTGGGTGCAGCGAAGTGGTGGCAATGGGGAGGGTGTCCCCTGGCTCCTGGCGAGGGAAGCGGAGGAGATGGCAGATGGAGGGCTGGGCGCCGCTGCAGTGAGTCACTCGGAGAGCGCCCGCCGTTTCCCTGGACACTGGCGCGCGCGGAGCCGCTTCCTCCTCGCCAGCTGCTGCCTCCCGCGGCGCCCGCCGGGCTCCCTGTGCAACACCGAGCCCGGGGAGCCACGGCCCGGCACGTACATGTACATGTACATGTATGTGTATGTGTATATGTATATGTGCATGTGTGTGCCAGCTCGTGCGCCGCCAGCTCCCGCCCGGCTCTGCCCCGGCACGGCGAGCACCCAGGCAGGAGCTCGCTGGCTGCAGCATCAGCCCCGTTTTCACTTAGTTATTTTCCTCTCACACGTGCGTTTTGGGGCACGTTGAAGCGCCAGGCGAGCCCCTGGGGCCCTGTGCTTGGTGGGAACACACTGCTCCGGCCAGGGGGTGTTTCTGGCTCAGCCCTGGGCTCGCAGTGCTCGGCTTGCAGCACTTGGCTCGCCGGGGCCGTTTGCACGGGCCGTGTTGCACGCGGGTGCATCGTGCCGGTGCGGAGCCTCCCGCTGGGAATCGCACACGCGGGAGCTGCGGCTGCTGGGGAGCAGGCGTGCCCCGGCACGAAGCAGGGCTGGGCGAGCCCTGCAGCGCTCCCCGCCGCCCTCCCAACAGCGTGTGAATCAGAGGCGCTCGGAAAGCCTCTCCCGGAGGCCTTCCTGGTGCTCCGGGTCTGCAGAGGTGCCGCGCGCCCGGCCGCGCAGCGGGCGCAGGGTCCTGCGGGGTCTCTCCTGTCCTCGCCGTGCTGCTCCGTGACCTCACAGGGAGCTTATTGGTGTTGGCAGGGCCCGTCCTGCTCCTCTTCCTCGTTTTCCACTGCCATGTGCTAAGGAGAGGGATGTGGAGGGCTCAGCAGGGCCGAGCGCGCCGGGGTTGGCGGGGGGTACTGGGGGGCTGCAGCGCCTGGATCTTGGTCGCTGCTTCTGATGCCTCTGTTTTAACCTAATTGCCTTGTTTTGTGCTCCAGTTGTGTCACGTGCGGGTCACGCACGCCTTAAATCCTGCCTGAGGTGAATGTGGAGTCTGAGCAGCCCCTGTTCAATCTTACGACTGCTGAAGTTGCTTAGAATCACTCCATCCAGTGGTGTGGGTTATGTTGCATGAAAATTGCTGCTGGGGAGGCTGAGATGGCCTGGCAGGGCCTCCCCGCTCCCCCGAGCCGAAACGCGGCTTGTGCCGGTGTGGAATCTGCTCGGGAAGCACTGGGATCATAGAGGGTCCTGGCTCCGAGCACAGCAGCAGGAGCCCAGGGCTAAGGAAAAGCCTCAGGAATGGAGCAGGTGGAGAGCGCTCTTCCCGATCCCGGGAGAGATTCCGGCTCACGCAGGGAGTGTTAGCTCCAGGTTAGGGCTCTGGCTGATCCCCTCGCAGCCGAGAAACACGCTAGGAACTGAGAACAGCACAAACCTTGGGGGCTTTTCCCTTCTTTCTCTCACCAATGAATAAAAACAAAGCGTGTGAGGAGAAGATCTCCCGGGTCTGGTTTTTCTTTCTTTTTGTCCCTCGAGGACATGGTGACCAGAAACAAGCAGTTCAGTTCAGGATCTTGTAGCTGCTGCTTTCTTTGTGTGATGAATTGGTTCATTTTAAGCAGAAGACATGCACTTTGGGGAAGTTTCCTTTGAAGCCAGCGCACTGCAACTTAACATCCTTTAACACCAACAAGGGGGAAATTAAAGTACTGTTTTTCTAGTGCCGTGTCAATGGATTTTTAATTTCCATTAGGCAGAACTTGACAGGAACCTTGTGGAATAAAGCGGGAAGCAAAAAGTCTCTGGGCCCGGCACCAGCTTCCATAGTGATTTTTTAGTTTTTATGTCTGTCTAGCAAAACAGGAGGCAGGAGCAAGCAGGGGAGGTTGGCAGCGGCCACAGAGGGGAAAGGGCCCTGCCCCATTCGCTGCCTCTGCCTGTGGGGCTGAGCGGCCCGAGGGACATGAATGGGGCAGTGTGAGCAGCGCTCCCGGGTGCTGGAGTCCGGTGCATTTGGCCTGCACTTGATACCCTGTGGTTTTTCAGCTCTCTCCTCCTTGCTCACTGCACCACATGTGTCACCGTGGGAGCTGGGGGACGTGCACGGGGATGCGAGCGCCTTGCGCAGAGCAGACAGCGCTGGCTGCGTCCCGCTGGGCGAGCAGAGCCGAGCGCCCTTCCCGCACTGCTGCAGGAGCAAGGCACTGCTCCGGAGCCAGGCGCCCTTCCCATGTGCTCCCACAGGAGCAGGGAGCTGCTTCGGAGCCGAGCGTGCTTCCCGTGTGCTCCCACAGGAGCAGGGTGCTGCTCCAGAGACGAGTACCCTCCCCGTGCGCTCCCACAGGAACAGGGAGCTGCTCCAGAGCTGAGCACCCTTCCTGCACACTGCTACTGGAGCAGGGAGCTGCTCCAGAGCTGAGTGCCTTTCCTGCATGCTCCCATAGGAACAGGGAGCTACTTCGGAGCCGAGCGTGCTTCCCGCGCGCTCCCACAGGAGCAGGGAGCTGCTTTGGAGCCGAGTGCCCTTCCCGCATGCTCCCATAGGAACAGGGAGCTGCTCCGGAGCCGAGTACCCTTCGCATGTGCTCCCACAGGAGCAGGGAGCTGCTCAGGGCCGGCCGGGCCGGTGGAGCCGGCGCTGCCCGCGGCTCCCCATCCAGACGAGCCCGTCCGCCGGGAGCCTCCGGGGCCGCGCGTGTCCCTGCGTGCCGGCTCCCGCGGCGCTGGGAGAGGCGCTGGCAGCCGCCCCGGCGCTGCAGCCGGCGAGGGGGCTGCCGGGGGGCGGCCGCGCCGCGCCGCGTCCCCCCCGCCCCGCGCCGGGTGACCCAGCGGCAGATGGTGCCTGCCTGGGGACGGCCCCGGCCTGGCGATTATTCACCCGTCACCATGGCGATGGAAAGGTCAGCAGAAAGATCCCGCGGGATTGCCCAGGTCGGCAGGATTAGGAGCAGCGCGCCGGGCTGGGGGGGGGATAGGGCCCTCCTCGGCGCACCAGCTGGGCCCTTCCCGCAGGCACCGGCCCCTCCGCGGCCGGCTGAGCACCGACAAACTCTGCACACTCAGGCACTGCCGCACGAGGCTGCGGGTGCACTCGGCTCTGCCCTGGGCTGTGGGGGGCTATGGGGGGCTGTGGGCTGCACCTAGAGCCCCTCTGAGCGGGGTCCATGTACGTGGCCGCTGCGCCTGGCCCCCGTGCGCTCCCCGCCGCTCACCCGCTCTCTCCCCTCTGCACAGGCTGCTCCTCTAAGTCGTTCAAGCTGTACTCGCCCAAGGAGCCCCCGAACGGCAACGCCTTCCCCCCCTTCCACCCGGGCACCATGCTGGATCGAGATGTGGGGTGAGAGGGGCCGGGGGCGGCTGGGCGGCTTGAGCCTCGGGGGGTCCTGCAAAAACACCCCTTGGGCAACCTTGGGTGGTGGGAGGTATCCGGAGGGAGGTGCCTGTGTTCCCAGGGACTGGAGCAGCTCTGCTTGGGCAGGGCCGGAGCAGAGCCCGGCCTCATGGGTGCAGGTCACCCACGGGGTCCCATCCATGTAGAGCCCTGTGCTGGTGGCTGGAGGCAGGGCAGGGGTGCGGAGATGCCGCAGCACTAACCCGCGTTACTGCTTCTCCCTGCAGACCTACTCCCATGTACCCACCCACGTACCTGGAGCCAGGAATCGGGTAAGAGCGGCGCCGCTGTGCGGGAAGGGGCTGGTGGGGATGCAGAATGGGCAGCCAGTCCCGGGGCACACGCTGGGCTCACCCGCCTTGGCAGCTCAGCGCAAGCCTGGGCCCTGCTCAGGCCTGGAGAGGGTGCCCTGCTCACTCCCGTGGGAGCTGTTCTCCCCTTGGCTGTGTCCCACGCTGACCCGCCGTGCTCTGCCCTCACAGGAGGCACACGCCGTACGGGAACCAGACCGACTACAGGATATTTGAGCTCAACAAACGGCTGCAGAACTGGACGGAGGTGAGGGGCAGGGGCCGGCAGCATGGGGAGCACTGGGAGCCGCCAGGCAGCAGCAAGGGAGGGAGCTGCTCCTTTCACCATCACTCCAAGAGAAATCCCCCCTGCAGCATGGCCCTGCTGGTGACACGGGAGCCTGGGTGCCCAGGCAGGAGCCTGGGGGGACCTGGGGGGCTGAGCACGTGGCCGCTGTGCCTGGCATCCTGAGGGCTCTCTCCCTGCCTCCCCGTAACCTGGCATCTCTCTGCCGTCCCCAGGAATGTGACAATCTGTGGTGGGACGCCTTCACCACGGAGTTCTTCGAGGATGACGCCATGCTAACAATCACTTTCTGCTTGGAGGATGGACCAAAGAGATACAGTGAGTGCTGGCAGCCCCTGGGCCCCCACAGTGTGGCTGGAGCCTTATGCAGCCCAGAGCTGCCAGAAGGTCTCCAGGGCTCGGGTCTGAGCTGTCCTCTCTGCCTGAGAGCTGGAGAGCACAGAGGAGATACGGGAAGGGTCACAGGGATCAGCATTCCTGGGGTACCATCGTGCCCAGGAGCTGCTTGCAGCTGGCAGGGGTTGAGGTCCCAGGACACAGGAAGGCAGATCTGGGCCGGGCAGATTTGCTCATATTGTCTTCTTCCTTCTCCCACCCGCAGCCATCGGCCGGACTCTGATTCCCCGCTACTTCCGCAGCATCTTTGAAGGGGGAGCCACCGAGCTCTACTACGTGCTCAAGCACCCCAAGGAGTCGTTCCACAACAACTTCGTCTCGCTGGACTGTGACCAGTGCACCATGGTGACCCAGCACGGCAAGCCCATGTTCACCCAGGTACCCATAGCAGCCCCACTGCTTGTCCCCACAGCCACCCCGGCCCTTGTGCCTCAACCGCTTGCCCTCACCATCCCTTTGGTCCCACGGAGTGAGTGGGTGCTGCTGATTTGCGTGGCCATGTGCTGAGCAGACGGGCACAAGCGAGCCCTGTGTTGTGGCTACACCTGCCCCGGGCTATTGGCCCTTTTTGCACAGATCCCCTGGCTGCCGTAGCCTCCTGGGTTTGGCGTCTGCTGAGTGCAGTGCAGAGCATGGCCAAACCAAGAGCAATGGCCCTCCTGGAGGAATGGGTTCCCGGGAGCTGTGGGAGGAGGGTGGCAGCCTGCCACGGTGAGCTGACACTGTGCCCTGCCCAGGTGTGCGTGGAGGGGCGGCTCTACCTGGAGTTCATGTTTGATGACATGATGAGGATAAAGACGTGGCATTTCAGCATCCGCCAGCATCGAGAGCTCATCCCCCGCAGCATCCTTGCCATGCATGTGAGTACCGAGGCCCCGGGGGCACGAGTGACACGGAGCTGCTGAGCTCATCGCCCCGGGGACGTCGCCGGCTGCGGCACAGAAGTCCCTGGCCTGGATGCAGCTGAGCCCTCCCTCTCTCTCGCTTGCAGGCACAGGACCCCCAGATGCTGGACCAGTTATCCAAGAACATCACCCGCTGTGGGCTCTCAAACTCCACACTCAACTACCTCCGAGTAAGTGGGTGGCAGGGCAGAGGTGGGGGCCCAACCTCAGATTGCAAAGGGCTGTGTTGTGGTTTTATCTGCTGCCTGATGCCTCCCTGATGCCTGTTGGGGACAGAGGTATCTGCAGCCTCGGGCAGGGTGGGCTGAGCAAGGGCAATGCAAGGCAGAGGGGCTTTCACTGGAGCCTGGAGCGTGGTCATCTAACCCCGCGTCTCTGACTGCTTCCTGCAGCTCTGTGTAATCCTAGAACCAATGCAGGAGCTCATGTCACGGCACAAGACCTACAGCCTCAGTCCCCGGGACTGCCTCAAGACTTGCCTGTTCCAGAAGTGGCAGCGGATGGTCGCCCCGCCTGGTGAGTCCTGCTGCCCACCGCGCTCCGCCGCATCCCAAGGGTGTCGGGATGGACCCGCTCAGGTCCTGCCCTCCCGACACGCCTCTTGCAGCCCCAGGCCAGGCCCAAGCGCTGTCCTATGCACCTGGGGGTGGCATGTTGGGCACGCAGCTCCCTGGGCTGCTGCCCTGCTTTCACTGCCAGTGCCCTGGGCTGGCTCTGGCACTGTGAACTGCTTTTCCTAGCAAAACAGGGGCAGGAATCCTGCCTGCTCATGGGGGAAGCGGTGGGTGAAAGAGGATGCCAGGAGAGGAGGGGCTGCCCTGAGTGCCAGGGACACGGAAGCTGTGGAGGAGAGGGGGAAGAGGCTGTCGTGGGGTGGAATGTGGTGCTTACAGAAGGTGCTTGCAGAGAGAAGGGGCTCGTTCCCAGGCTGGGGGACGGGGGGCACCATCCCTTTCTCCCCGGGGTGACCGTGTCTCCCGGCTTTGCCAGCGGAGCCAGCGCGGCAGCAGCCCAGCAAGCGCCGGAAAAGGAAGATGTCGGGGGGCAGCACCATGAGCTCCGGCGGGGGAAACACCAACAACAGCAACAGCAAGAAGAAGAGCCCGGCCAGCACCTTTGCCCTGTCCAGTCAGGTACCTGTAAGCATCCCCTTTCCATTCTCTCTTCCTTCCCCGGGGGCGAGGGGAGGGCTCCCTGCCCCAGGCAGTGGCTAAGGGGAGACCCCCGGGGTGGCTGGACCCTGGGGACAGTCTGGCTGAGCCCCCCCAGTTCTCTCTGGCATTGGGGAGAAGGGGGGGACCCCCATCTGCCTCGGCCATACCTGAACCACGGAGGAGCCCGAGGAGGGGAGTAAGGAGACGCTTAGTGGGGGCCGGCGGCCAGGGCTCCCCCCACCTCGATTATGTTTCGGGACCGTCTCCCCTTTCAGGATGTGATGGTGGTAGGCGAGCCCACGCTGATGGGGGGGGAGTTTGGGGACGAGGACGAGCGGCTCATCACCCGGCTGGAGAACACGCAGTTCGACGCGGCCAACGGCATCGACGACGAGGACAGCTTCAACAACTCGCCGGCGCTGGGGGCCAACAGCCCCTGGAACAGCAAACCGCCCTCCAGCCAGGAGAGCAAGTCAGAGAACCCCACGTCGCAGGCATCGCAGTAACGGCCCGGCGGCCGCCGCGTGGACTCAGTCCAAACCGATCTACCTGTACATTTGCAAAGGAGAGTGACTGGGAAGCGGCGAGGTACCGGGGGCGGCTCGGCGCCGCCCGGGGCGCCCGCCACACGGGCAGCCCCCAGCCCTCTCCCCCCGGCTCCCCCCTGCGCCTGCCTTCCCCCCCGGCCCGGGGCAGCGCCGGGTGGCGGGCGCCGTAGCTTCCTTATCCCCCCCGGTCCCTCTTCCCACCCGCTTCTTCCCCGGAGAGTTTCTCGAGCCCTTCCCGGAGTGGCCGGCCCTGCCTGCCAAGCAGGAGCACCAAGGAGAGGGCAGCGCGCGGCGGCTGCCGTGCAGGTACCCGGCACTGGCTCCGGCACGGCATGGAGAGCATCCTCCTCCTCCTCCTCCTCCTCCTCCTCCTCCTTCTCCTTCTCCTTCCCTTCCCCTTCCTCCCTGCCCGGCTCATGGCCGTGCCTGCCTGATGCGGCGGAGCTGCTGGAGCTGCCGGAGCTGCCGGAGCCGCCTCGCGCCCGGGCTGCTGAGGATGGTCCCCATGGCCCTCCCCTTCCCCCTGCTCCCCCGGGGCCCGAGCGCAGCAGGGCCGAGCAGGGACCGTGTGTATATAGGAACGGAGGCGCCCGGGTGGCCGGGGTGTTCGCCCCGTGCCGGGGGCTCCGTGCGTTTCCACTCGCTGCACGGGCGCCCGCCCGGGGCCCCTTTGCAAGCCCAGGCTCTCGGTACCTCCTACTTTTGTCTTTTTTAAAAAAATAATATTATTAAAATTGTAAGTTTAAAAAAAAGAAAAAGAAAAAAAATGAGACACTCCCCCCCCCAACACCCGCTCCCTGCCAATCCCATCCCTCCCTGAGCGCTCTCACCCTGTCCTGACTTTTGTACAGGCTTCTTCTCTTGGGAGTCTCGTTTTATATCCAGTTCGGAGAGCTTCAAACCAAGGAGAGACTTTGCAGACTTCCTTTCTAATCCCTCCAGGGGGTGGGGGGCAGCCGCCCCCCGCTCCTCAGTGTAAATCTTGTGTGCTGTTGCCCCCGCTCCCTGCCCCCCGGGTTCGTGTACCTCGTGCTTGTACATTTCCGCGCTGTAGGCAGTGTGTACGATACTGTTCTTTCAATGTGTTATCACTAGAGCAGGTGCCTCCATTGATGTTAGGGGAAACAACGAGAATAATTCTTTTTTTTTTCTTTTTTTCTTTTTTTTTTGTTGCTTTAAAAAGAGAAAAAAAAAAAAATTCCTTCCAAGGCTTCTTCCAAGGAGAAGATGGGAGGGCTGGGGCTCAGCCCAGCGGACAGGGGGCTGCCCTGGATGCGTGTGGGGCCGTGTGCGTGGGAATGGTGACCCGTGTGGGGCCGGGGGCGCCTGCCCTGCTCTTGCCGACGGCTCCAGAGCCCCTGTGGCCACCTCTGTGCAGGGTCCCCAGCCTGTCCCTGCTGTCCCTCATCCCTGTGCATGGGGCTGTGGGGCAGCAGGGGCCACGGGGGCCTCCTCACTGCGTCCTGTCCCTGCACGGCAGGGACTGCTGGGCCATGGGAGCCCCCCGACAGGAGGTCCCCACGTGGTGACAGGGGGTCCCCACGCGGTGACAGGGGTCCCCGCACTGCAGCTATGGTACGATGGTCACCTCCATGCGATGGCCACCACCGTGCAGCTCAGGCTGCCGTGGCGGGGACGAGCCCCCGCGCCGCGCTGCCAACCGCCGCCAACGGCCCCGCAGCCTCCAACCGCCGCCAACGGCCCTGCAGGAGCCTCCAACGGCCGCGGCGCGAGCTGCCGCCAACGGCCCCGCGGAGCTTCCAACCGCCGCACCGCGCTGCCAACCGCCGCCAACGGCTCCGCAGAGCCTCCAACCGCTGCCAACGATCCTGCAGACCCTCCAACCGCCGCGGCACGAGCCGCCACTAACGGCCCCGCGCCAACGGCCGCCGGGAATCCCGCAGCCCGGCGGTACCTGCCGAGGCGGGGGCAGGGGAAGGAAAGGCGGGGAGCAGCGGCGACACCCACCTTTCACCACCCTGTCCGTCGTCGATAACTTGGGATCAATGGCCTTGTGCTCCGACATGTCCGGCGGCCGGGGAGGCGGCAGGGCTCTCCCTCGCGCAGGGCAGGCAGGGCGCTGAGGCGGCGGCGGCCGCTGCTGCAGTCCGGGGCTCCGGCTCCTCCGCTCTGGCCAAAGTTACCGCGTCCCGCTGCCGTTCGCTCTGCCTTCCTCCTTCGTCTTCGTCTTCCTCCACCCCCGTCCTCCTCCTCCAGTTAATTATTTCTTGCTTTCAATCATGCCACTCGGTTGGTTCGAATCGCTCGCTTTCCCCTCCAGCAATAAAAAAAATATAACAACGACGCCGACAAACAGCTGTTAAAAAAAGCGGCGGCGATAAAAAGAAAAATAATAAAAAATAAACGCCGGAGCAGTCAGCCCCCACCAGGTTGCAAGCGCAGCAGCTCTGCGCTTCCTTCCTCCGCGGCGCAGCGCCGGCTGCTCCGGCTCCTCCTCGCGGGCGCCGCACTGGCCCAGGCTCCGTCCCGCCTCCCGCCGCGGGCGCTCCTCGCCTCTCGCCTCCCCTCGCTCGCTCTCCTGCGGCGGCACCAGCCCCAGCCCCGCCGCGCTGCACACGCTCCGCTCCGCGGCGCAGCCCCCTCCTCGCGCCGCCGCCCGGGCCCGCCCTCGCCGCGCGCCGCCTCCTTCCCGGCGCGCCATTGGCTGCCGCCGAGCTGCCAATCACTGTCAGGTAGCGGTCTCTCCTCTCCCCCCACCCAGGTGCGGGCTGCGCCCTGGGGCTCCCCTGGCGCCGCGAGGCAGAGGAGGGGCCCTGGGCCTTCCCCCCACCAAAATAAAAAATCATCTGCGAAAATAACGTCCCCGGGCTAGAGGGGCCCCTTCTCTCCACGCGGGAGGCGCTCAGTGCACAAGGCGGGCAGTCGGTGCAGAGAGGGAGGTGCAGTGGGGAGCCCAGGGGGTCCCCTTGCACACAAGGAGGTGGGGAGGTTGCAGCCATCCCCGCTTCGTGGCTGGTTTCCAGAACAAGGCCGAGCTGCTCCAGCTCAATTTAGCACCAGAGAGCTTCGTTGAAGGGGCACGGGGCACCTGTGTGTGCAGCCAGGGCTGCTGAGCAACCCCAGTGCAGACAGCAGCAAATTACGGCACATCATCCAGCGCCTTGCATCCCTGTGAAAGCACAGTCATGTTCTCTGCTTTGGTTTGTCTGATGGTTTGAAGGGGCTATTTTGACCCTGGTCACGAGGAGAGCTCAAATCTGCCATACTGTACAGCTGCGTGCCTTCAGTTTATGTGAAGGGCCCTGACAGAACCGTCCTGTGCCCTCCACAAGCGAGCATACAAACCCCAGCTCAACGCTGAGACATCTACACACTGTGGTAATGCAAAGACATAGAATAAAGCTAGTGCTCAAGTAGAGTGTCCAAAAAAAACTCTGCAGCCAACATCCAAGTATGTCTAAGACTCCTTGTATCCAGAATACTTACCTGAGGGAGCAAATGCCCAGAAGATTGAGGGCAGAATCGTCCCTCTTCCTGGCTGCTGGGGAGCGCCGTTCAGCAGCACTGGCTGCTTGGACAGGGGAGGAGAAGCAGCAATAAGGAATGCAGTGTGGCCGGTCACTGCAGGTTATTGCGGGCGCCTTGAGGGCCACGGCTTCACGAGACGCGAGGACCGGTTCGGATCAGCTCTCTGGCGACCGGGGCTGCCAAGTGAGTCACGGGCACTGCTGGTGCTGGCAGGCTGCACCCACAGGGATCCTGGCCCTCTCCAGCTTGTACTTGCTTCCCCATTAGGTACAGAGCAAGGAGGAACGATTACTGTCACTGCTAGGTCAGGACATTCAGTGTCATGATTCCAGCACGTCTGTAGTAATTCTCATTCCCTTAGGAAAAGATCTCTTAGGATCTTTTTAATAATAAAAAAATCTTCATTCACATCTAAATTTTTAGTCATAAAGCACTAACCAAATTACATAGTTCTTTCATTTCATCTTATGGAGAGTCTTCATTAGGCACCATGTCTTTCTTTCCAGAGTAAAATGTCCATTTCAGCTATCTTTATATTTTATTTAGAAAGTTTCAAAATATCTCTTTTTAAGACAAAAGTGAGTTCCAATTCCAAGTATCACCCCACTTTTGCATGATATGCTATAGCCAACATTCACATCACAGGTAGAAGACCTCATGTCATGTGAAGATCCTCTGTCATGATGTGGTGCAATCCTAACTTTGTGATTATTTTATAAGCATTTGCAAATTCCTGTCCTTGTTGTGTGGAGGGTGTGGAGGGGAAAGGGAAGAGTATTTCAGACCTCCTCCTCCTCTTGTTTCTTACACGGATGGTAAAATAGAAAAGAATCTTTAGTTAACAGTAAAAGGTAGCCCAGTAACTATTCCATATTACTGAAATCTGCCCTTTTCTCCCATCTGCACAGGTGGCCTGACAGCTTTTTCTCACAAAGATGGGCTCACAAAGATGGGCTTTTGCATGGGCTCTGAGTCCTGCTAGATTCCCTTCCACACATAACAGTAGCTGGAGAACACAAGGGTCACATCTTGGAATGGAAAGAACAGTGTGTGGATTTCTGGGAAAATGCAACACATTTGACTTCCTGAATCTTAAGTCCTTAGTAGCATCATCTGTCATTTCATCTCCTGGTAGAACATGTCTCCACCATGATAGACTTGCAGCTCTGATCTTCTGAAGAGCAGTCACTTCTGACCATAGATTTGGGAGAAAGGGTCTATGTGAGCTGGAGCCTTATGGGAGAAAGTGAGAGATTTGTTTCAAGTTCCCTACCTTTTTGCTTCAGATGAGTGATTTCTTTCTATTTTTAGCTAAAATATGACTTTTCTCTCACTCTTTTTTTTTTTTAAAGCACTCAGCAACTCCAGAAAGCAACGGCACCCATCTGAAACGGATACTGATGGATACTGGAGGAAAAAAATGCCCATACGATGAGAATACAGTCGTATTGTCAGAATTTCATAAAGACATGTAGCCTAGCAGACTCCAAGTTTTACCATAGGTCCCATAAAAAATAGTGATCAAGTTGTCTGGACAGTGGCAAGATGAAGAATATTCTGTAGAAATGTAATCATATGTTTGTGACAATGACTCAGACAATTAAATATTGTTTAAAAGTATTGATTATATGAAATTATATTTTAAATATTAATCATTATTTTTAGAGGGAAAATTGCTGTAATTACAAGGAGGCTGTGCTGTGTGCTTTTAGACTCTGGAAGTCCTGGCTCCACACAAAATGAATATAAACTTGACAGTATCTTGGACATAAAGGCGAGTTTGAGAGTGCTCTTGAGCATTATGATGGCTGCATGGGATATATGTGCAATGAGGTTAGTCTGGATACTGGTGCTGTCTTAGCTGATTATTTCTCCTTTTTTCTTTAAAGAGAGCCTTGCCATTGTTTCATTTTACTTCCTTTCAAAACAAAAGTTAACAAGGCTTCTTAACATCTGTGTATCTAAGTTTACTGCATAGGCCATAATGTCTACAACATCGTTGTCTGCAAGATTAAGGCTGCCGTATATTATGCTATGTCAACAGTGCTTCCTCAGGAGACTCTCAGTAATAGAACAGTCTATTATAGGCCAAGACTGAAATTTGCAGTGCTGACCACAAGCACCTGAAACTTCCAAAAGATCTAAATTCACCTTCATCAGACAAAAATACTAAATACAATAGCAGGTGAAGGCAAACAGAATTGTGAACAGCTCTTTGAATCATCAGAAGTGCTGTACACGAATCCTGGAAAGCCAAGTTGTTTATCAGCTCTACATGTCCCATTTGGTTCCACTGTATCCAGAGCCTGAGACAGGAAATTTGCTCCAGTGCAGGCAGTGTATGCAAAGGACCATACAACACCCATCTCAATTGCCCTCGAAGGATCAAGGGGCATCCAATCATCTGGATTTTCCCAAGAAAAGGTTTCTCACACTTGTTCTACCTCAGTACACAAGAGGGAGCTAGATAGAGAGCCTGTAGCAAATAGCAGCTCCGTGGTCATTTGAGCACTTTCTGTCTACACTTGCAAAGGGATAAAAAGTTCAAAAGGAAAAGCAAAGCTACATAATCCATCACCAACTGCGTTCTCCCACTTCCCCATGTGAGGTCTTCCTGCATCTGCTGCAGGCACTTGACCTGTTGCATGGTCAGTCTCGCCAGAGTTCTGCATGTTTTTCCCTTGCACGCATCTGTTTGGCATTTGGCTCACCTATTTATATAGGTTCTGGATTTGATCCTGAAGCTTTTAGCAGTATATAACCTGTTAATGACACTATGCTCAGTTTAGAAAACAAAGACAAATAGATAATTCTGCAGGGAGTCACAGAGAGGACAATACCAAAATGGCTTGTGTTCATATAGAATGAAAGCAATGGCATCAGGAATGCCAGGGAGGAAATGTAACTTACCTCTGAATTCCCAGATCTTGAATCAATATGGCAAACAGTAACAAATGGTGCCAGGCACAATAATACAGAGCTTGACTGACATTTAAAAGGAGTCGATAGATAGGTTACTCCTTCATAGTCGATATTTGAAAAGCACACAAGTGAAAGAAAATATCCTTGCACCTTAGGAAAAGCTATACCCTTTGCCAAAAGACTGGCCTGCTTATAACAAATTTCAGTACAAGTTAAGCATAACTATGGTCACCTAAGTCTGTGCAGGAATATCTGCATTTGGATTAAGCTGCTGGCACAAAACTGATACATGACTCCTGTCTGTACTGCCGAGGAACATGCAGACTCACGAGCAATCATGCAAAGGGCTTCCACATCCACCCTCTTTCTGATACCTCTGAGAAATCACGTACTGCAGGTTGCCTATGCTGCAGTTTCAGAGCTCCTCAGAGACAAGTATTTTCACCGAACTACCTACCCTACTAGTCCTAAAGGTGAAGGGCAGCTTAGAATTAAAATTCGGGGTCAAGTACTGAAGCCAAAAGAAGAAGTCAAGCCATCAGCACTACAAAGAGTCATACTAAATCAAATAGTACAGCCAGGACACCACAGAGACACAAGTTTGGAAACCCAAGAGCCCCTTTCACAAGGTCAGGGCTAGAACAAGGTGAGACGCAGGAACCTAACACAAAGGAGCCAGGATCCAGAGATCAAGACTAAGCAAACAAGAATGAAAAGCAAGAGAGAGAATGGAAAGCTACAGCCAAACACCAGAGCAGACTGCCAAGAGCAACTGGTGGTGTTGCCTGACACATCTGCTCTTAGGGGAAATTGGCCAAGCCTTAACTCCTGCACAGCTGGCCCATGAACCCCATTGCCAAGGGCCCTACTGCATCCAGCCACAGGGCCAGCAGCCCAGGCAAAGGCCAATGGTGCAGACAAATTTGGAGCACTTTAAAAGCAGACCTGGAGGAGCAGCTTGTCCCTATAAATTTACTGGTGCAAGTTGCAGGTTTAATTCAGTCACTGTATTCAGTAGAGCTTCGCCTAAAAGTGTCCAGAACGAGAACTTTAATTAAATACTGCAAGTTCATGCAGTTGAAAGGCCTTGATGCAGCAGGCAGGGGTGTATTTAAGGCAGGCAGCAGTGCCAAGGGCTCTCAAAAGCCGAGATGTATCCCCTCATGTCCCCCTGCTGCTGCGCACATCCCCAGGCCTCTCAGCCATGCTCAGGGGGGGCATCTGCTCTGCTCTGCCTGCGCCAGGATGCTGCAAAACAGCACAGAATGGCCCCTGGGAGCAGCTTCCAGCATCACCCCATTTGCAAGATGCTGGCAGTGCCTTAAAACCACAGTCCTGCTATCAAGAATTAGTCATTTGCTCCAAGAGAGTTCGTCCTGCAGCCTTCGCTTCTTAATTAGACACTGCTCTTAATGGGAAACTACAGAATACAGCATTACACAATTGGGCTTTGTGATATTATCCCAGTGAATATGGAAGTCTTTCAGCAAATATAAATCAGAAAAGCAGTAGAAGGAAAACTTCCCTCATTTAAGATGTTCTCTCACTAGCAACCACTATGACAGATAGAGGCCTGCTCAGAGAGAAAGGACTAATATTTGCAGGAAATAAGAATAGAAAAAAATGTTGATTTTTCATTGTAACTATTTATGACATAGGTAAATTAGCTCTTATGTCGTATTAAAAACTACCAGTGATAGGAGCAGCTGAAGAGCCTCTGAAGTAAACGAGATGCTCAATACCTTTATTACTTAGAATGCTTTTCTGCCTCCACTTTTAGGAACAGAGCTATTGTCAGAGACACAAGAACGGAGGCATATATGCATTTGTTTTTGAAAGAGTGTAGCCTTATTTGTTTTCATAAAACACCATGAATTAGTATGTATTCTGATGCCTTAATGGCTATAAAGGAGCACAGATGAAATCCCTGCTACTTTAAAAGTAACATGTGGAGCACAGCCTGGAAGAAATTATTTATTCAAGTGCCATCAGTGCTATCCAAGGGCTCAGTGGTAACAAACAGACCATAGCTGGCATTAGGGGTGAGATGATTAATCAAAATAAGTTAATATGCAAGGAACAAACACTGTAAAGTTTAATTGCCAAAACCTCAGACTATTAGGTGTTCTGTGATGTATTATTTAAAGTAGCAGAGTGAGTATGAAATGGAGCAATGGCCTAGAATGTGTTTTCTGGCCTGATCCCCTGGGCTAAGTCTTTTCCCAGGAACTTTGTAATGGTGGAAAGGACAGAACAATCTGATCTCTGAGTGTGTGTCTGTAAAATGTTCAAATATTTACAAAGCAAAACATTGAAACCTGTAGACTACCACACAGTTTAAGGAGCTCTAATGCATATAATTGCTATATTGAATTGAACATAACCAAATTTTTCAGGCTGGTTTAGTGTTAACATTATACAATAGAAAAATATTAATAATAAAAAAATTCAATATTTTTTTAGTCAGATTGGCCATAATTTATACATTGAGGATCAAGATTCTCCCTTCCTCCAGGGTTTTAAATTCCTGTAGGGTGCAAAAGTGCTTTACAATGATCCTAAGTTACACTGAGGCTCACAAAATCCATTTGATATTCCTGGGGTGATGAAGAGCAGCCCTTGTGTAAGGAAGAACCAGATTTCCAAATGACCAGTATCATCCTCAGCCAATGTTGCCAGCTCAAGGCTGCAGCTCCCTGGCAGTCCCTGGCAGCTGCAGAAGGCTTCGCTGCAGGGCAGCTCGCAGGAGCAGGTATTAATGTCCTCAGAAAGCAACAGAAAAACAACCACCGAACATCTTCCTCCCCTGCATACACCTATATCATTTTAAAACATCAACTTCAGACATGCCAGAGAACATCCTTTCAATCAAATTTTAATCAAATTGCTTTTCAGCCTCTCAAGTTTTATATAAGAATCACATGAACTGCTCTCATTTTCCTCCCCCTCCCTCACTTGCCAAAAGAAAGTTGCAGTGCTCTGTGCTTGCTCAAAGAAAGGCATTCAGCACAGCAACACACACATAAATCTTGCCCAAATTGCTAAAAAATGTTACCCAGAGGCTGGTGCAGCTCTATACGATTACAATCAAGTGCATAGGGCTGCAGAATGCAGCTGAAAAACACTTGGATAATATATTTCACTTTTAAAAAATCCTTACTGGTAGAGGGCACATCCATTCTATAAATAGATGTGCCCTACTGGATGGTGCACTTTCATCATTTTGACTCTAATAGTTTGTGAAAATAATTTAGACCATAAGCAAAGAGCAGACATTAACATTATTCAAACTCGAGAAGTTGCTTACTGAATGTAAGCAAAATATCTTTCAGTTATTCTCACTATCTTAGCATCGATCGTAAGCCTAGCACTTGTGTTAGTGGCTTTATATGACACTGTCTTCTGCCTAAGAAGGAAATATTTCTCTGACTCTCTTGGAGCTCACAGTTACCCCAAGAGTAATGACTTCCTGCTGGTTGACTTCCAAGGGATGTTGTCAGCCTTCAGTAGTTCATCTCGGGTGAAAATCACCCTTGTGCCGAGGCCAGGCCAAGATCATACACCAAAGAAGTCTCATTTAAGTTCTTAGGTAATGCTTAAGTGATATTTAAATACCAGAAAGTGAATTCATCCTTATTATAAAATATCTGTAAAGATTTGTTTGTCCCGAGTCAGAAATTAGCAAGGGCTTACTTGGGCTTTAAAGGGGAATTAGGCAAGACTTTCAAAATCCAGAGGAGCTCAGGATACACATGCTCAGCTAGAGTCTCAAGAATTTTCCACTTAAATATCTCAGCTGGTAAAAGCACAGCTACCCTAGAAAAGCATCTGGAGAAGGGAATGCTGCTACACAGCTGCACAAATACCCTGAGACCTTTCCACGTGGCAAGTGACCTGAGCAATGGATCATGACCTCGGTCAGTTCACTAAAGCATTTTCTTTTTGCCCTGTCCTGTCCAGACTTAGCTTGATGCCTTTTATTCTTGCTCCAATTTCTTCTAGGCATTGGCTCAGATGGAAAAAAGGTCTTGTTCATACTGGCAAGAAACAAGACAAATGGATGTTTCTAGCACTATATAATTAGAGCGGACAGCATGGCCACAGATAAAATATAGATGCAATGTAAAATATGGGAACCACACTTACTGCCTTACTAATGCAATTATTCACACGCATAGCAACACAAGTATGCTGTGGAAGGGAGTCTGTATCAGTAATAATATTGCCTAGATATTCACTTGCATATTCATGGGCTCAGTAGGACAACATGCAGTGGGAATGATTCTCCTTAACGGGTTCATGTCCTTTCACTTTTATGTCCACAAACTTTCCTCCTTCGTCTTCAGTTCTTCCTTTCGCTCCTTTATTCAAGATTTTTACTTCCCCTCTCCCTTATTTCTGAAGTACCTGAAATAGCATTTCAGTAAAGTTTTACAATAGCCTGTTTCCTCCTAATAACACAGACTGTACCTTGCAACATCATATACATCCAGTACATCCATATACATTCCTTTTTCTTTTTCTTTTTTTTTTTTTTTTTTTTTAAATATCTGCCTTTGCCTTTCCCATTCCTCTTCAGGTTGCCTTTGTATTTGCCTTCCTCTTTTTCTCCTACTTTCTCTTTTTCTTTCTCTTCCTCTCTTTCTCTTTCCCTTCATTAGTTCTGTAACAGCTCAAGTGGCAAAGAGGAGAGGAGTGGGGGAGGCCCTGAGGGGACATTTCCCAGAGCTTCCTTGCCAGGAAGGTGCCATTTCTCAGCGCTGCCAGCACACAGGCTCCCAGCACCCACAGGCACTCGCCAAAGTATTTTGCAGGGTTGTAATCTCAAATTCCATTATTGGATGTGTTCTCTCATTTCTCCCTATTAGAATGTGCACTTTGGGTGTTTTCAACTTTTTCTGGCCGCTGCCTTTGAGTATCTAACTACATACATTCTCAGGTAAAATCTGATCATAGCTCACAACAGATGTGAAGCTTAATAAATATATTTTTCCCAGATTAAAAAAAAATAACATCATTCTACATCTATAGTCACTGCCAACAGTAACACACATTGCAGCCAGCTTCCATCTGCATTGAAATTTCCCAGACAAACTGTACAATATCACTCTTGTAACTGCTGAGCCTTGGCAATAACCAGAAAGTAGGTGGGGAAACACAGCAGCAACATGGGACAGTTGGGCAGGCCAGCAGAATAAATATTAGCACATAACTGAGGAAGAACCTGCTGCTGACCCACGAGGAACAGGCATGAGCTGTTTTATTCTGAAGTTCTACTTATTTTGTAGGTCACTAGGGGAAACATACTGATCTGTATCACATGATTATATTCATATTAT
This sequence comes from Nothura maculosa, assembly GCA_032353885.1. Taxonomy (NCBI): domain Eukaryota; kingdom Metazoa; phylum Chordata; class Aves; order Tinamiformes; family Tinamidae; genus Nothura; species Nothura maculosa. Next base: position 966,343 of record JAUBOD010000033.1, on the reverse strand, counting down.
TTATATATAATTGATGTATAATATTCATGTTGTATCAAGATCATAAAAAGAAAGTCATATTATATGAATTAATGCTAAGAAATCATGTAAACTTTCTCCTAAGATTATCCTGAGTTTCAAATGAAGGAGGTTTATAATTTCCTGGAATTCAGCAATAAATACATGGTTTCCAGCCTTTCAGTTACTTTGTGTTATACATTGTATATTCAGAAATGCAGTGCTTGGAAGGTGAACTCAGCAAAATTCAACCTGAAGACAGGACAGGACACATATTTTGAACAGTGTGGGTAATTAGCCACTGGAATGACTTGCCCTGGGATATCTCATGACACTTGGTGCTTTTAAATCAGCTTTGGATTTCTATAAAAAGATGCTGTCTGCTTCAATTGCAAAATAGTGGACTCAGTACAGGCACCACTGGCCTTGTTATACAAAATGTTAGACCGGATAATCCTATAAGCTTTAGGGGCTAAGAATCTACACAGAAACATGTTCAAGAGGAAAGAGGAATTTGCATAAATGCTGCTACTCCATGCTATTGACAAATTCACTTTTTCTTCTGAAAATTTTAGCAATCAAATATAAAATGAGCTTTATGTAGGTATTTGCATTAGCCAAACTGGAATACACGATGCCTATGACAGGATGTACACAACAGGAACAGAGCTCTAAGGGCAGTCAAAGCACAATTCCCATAAAATGTGGACATTGTGTTTGCACATTTTATTCATCTATTTATATTCTAGCAGTTCTCTCTAATAGTCGGAAAATGATGATGAACTTACATTCAAAGAATCTACAACAGCTTCTCATTCCCAGGAATCACATACTTGAACACTGGATGCCACCAGCAGTATCTTACTGCCACCTCCAGTTAATTCAAAGAGTTCTCTATGGCATCAGATGCCAGTAAATGTATCAATACAATCTGCTAAGTACATGAATACTTTTTTTCTAACTACTGTAGGCATGCAAAATATGACATGCAACACAGATCTGATTTTCATAGAAAGTGGGAGACAAAGTGATCTCCCTGATTGTTTCATGACACTGACATAACGGTACATTACTTTTCTAGTGCTACTAGGTCTAGTTATTGCTCATTTGCTTGATTTTGGCTATTTATCCATTTGTTGCCAGATGAATTTGAGCTACCCACATGGAACATTTTAGCTATAACTGGCAGTTAAAACACACCTTATTTAGAACATTATGAAATAAAGGCCAGGGAGGAGAAAGACTGAGTCCATTCAGTCTGTGGTTTTACCTTACCCCTCAGTTTAGTCCATTTATATCCATGAAACTCCACAAGCTTCCACAAGAGCTAAATATGTCTCCTAGTATCTTCCTAATTCCTGGAAGAGGCATTGTGCAATTCAGAGCCCCCTGAGGCAGCACCAAAACAAGGTAATGTGGTCCTCACTCCACCTCCAAAACAGGCCTTTTGGACCAGATGTAGCGCTGATGTCCCCAGGAGTCCATAGAGCACATTCCGAGAGAATAAAGGGACTCAGCTGAGGACATCATATTCTTGCCTACAGAGATCTCCTGTGGCAAGAAAGGAGTTAGTTTTTTATCATTTTGAACAACAATTTTCCTCTAGTAATCCAGAACTTCTGATTTCCAGAATTTAGATGGAAAGTCTGGAGCTTGGTGCTTTTCAAAATGTACTATGTGCCAGGAGCCTATTTGTCCACCTCAGAGTGATGTAAGAGTAGAACAACAAGTCTTCCTTCCTTTCCTTTCCCATGGCACAGTAGCCATAATTTAATTCCTGGTCTGCAATGTTTGCTCTCTGTCAATGGCTCTTCAGATGAAAAGTCCGAGGTGCCATAGAGCACAGAATCCCAGCCAGCTACCTACCAGTGCTGCAAATCTTTCCTACTGTATGGCTTGCTATTATGCAGCTATAACACAAAAGAGATTCTCAAATAGTCTTTCTTAAAAGTTGAGCTCTTGAGGCCTCAAAACTGCACAGGAGGATTCAGTCAAAATTTCTCGTTCCCCTCAAAACCAATTTTAGCAATTTTTCACCTAAGTACGTTCAAAATGTATAGAAGAGATATATATTATTTACTTTTACTGATTTATTCTCTCATTTTTTTTTCTCTAGTTTTTAAATCTAGATGATCACAGCAGTACCTAATGCAGGTCTATAAGAACAAGAAAGCCCTTTACCCTACTTGGTGAAGGACCACAAACTAAGGCAGAGGTGTTATTTAGATGTCCTCTCCTGGCAACTGTGTAGCTGCATCTTAAGCAGCACAACTGGATTTAGCGAAGAGATGAAAAACCATAATAGTTTTTGAGATAAGACTTTTATGCTGATGCTCTTTCTGCCGCTGTACCAAAATTCTTGTGGTGAAGTCAGTGAATCACAGTAATATGTAAGTGCTGACAGCTATTTATGTTAGGTCCTTTTGAATTTGTAAACAGAATATGACAAAACTAAAGCAAATGCCAAGAGGTTATTTTATACTCTGCTGAACTATATGAAGTGAAATAAAGGCATTTCAGAAAAGTTTCACATAGCTGGGAAATAATACTGCTCTTTGAGACAAAACTTCAGACTGGGATGCAGACAAACACCCCAACCTGGGTGCCATGAGAGCGTTCGTCCTTGTAACACTGCACTGCGTCACATGAGCTTCCTCTCTGTGCAAGGCCCTTAAACAGCAGAGCAAATGTGGACTGTGTGTGCGTGTCTACAAGAAGTGCATGGTGCCAGGGCACTGTTCCTCTGAAGTTTTTATATAAGATACTTGTTTCAGCTCCCATACTGGCATCTTTCACAAAAACAAACAGAAAAAGGTGTGAAAGTGCTGGGCAGTGCTGGGCAGTGCTGGCCTAGCCATGGGCAGGATATAGCACACGGGGCAGCAGAGCAGCCAGCCACATTCTCCTCTGCTGCCTCTTTGGGGCTTACAGGAGTCCCCACGAATCCACATGCAAGCAACACTAGTTCGTTATTCTGCCATTTCCCTCAATATCCTGCTTTCATTCCCCTGGAAATCATCTAAGAGAAAAAAATAAGAGAGAGGAGCCGGGTATGAGAATGTGAAGAGCTTACTTGCTAGAACTCTTGCTAGAGACAAACAGGTTTGGAGTTAAAATTCACAAGGCATTTCCGCTCTGCATCCTTGTTTTAGTTTTGAAGCAACTGATTGTGAGATTCAAGCTTTTTTAGTGGGGTTTACTTTGCCACATTTTTATTTCTAAACATATTCTAAAGCAAAGGAAGAGAGTACTTTGAAACATCACATCCAGTTGCTATTTGTTAATGTAGCATTTTAGCAAGCCTCAGAACAACCCAGGCTATGCTCAGACCAAACTTGCGATATCACAGAGTGCTAAATACAGCCATAAACATACTAACATGAAAACATGGATGTTTTCACCACTTCAGTTCCCCAGATGCACACCATGTCCTTCCATCTTCAAGACATTTTGTTTCCTGGATTCTTCAAGAGCAATAGCAGCTAACTGGTAGAGAGGGGCAGTGACCATGTAAGCCCCAATAGGAAAAACACCTGCAAGGATTTTGTTGCACATTGTCATGACAGGTTATTCAATGCACCAATCTCTTTCACTCAGGCTGGTTTAAATCAAGAGTAACTCAGCTATTCAGTCAGTATAAAAGAGTTCTCACAAGTGAAATATCTGATGCTTTCCTCCGAGGAGTTTGTGGTATTTAGTGTGAGCACCAGCTGCTACTTGTGCTCTCCCCACAAGAAAGCAGGCTTCTTGCTTGCTACAGGAAAAAGTGTTTGAAAATCCAAGCACACTAGCTTAAAAAAAATCCTATGAATCTCTCCATGCATTACTGCTTAAATTATTATTTCTTTCAAGCCAATTTCATTATTTTGGACACTTGGGATTGGCAACAGTGAAAAAGCTGGAACAGATGAAGTATAAATGCTAAGGTCAACAAAAAATACCCTGTACAAAGAGCATCATATAGGATTCTGCTGTCCACACTGGCTGTCCTCTCACTGGTAGCTGGAATGCTGCTTAATGAATGCTGTTTCAGTAACCCTAGTTTTATTGCCAACATCAATACTTCTGTTCATGGTAACATGGCACGTTATGATACATGTTATTTAGAGATGTACTGATCATAGAGAACCTGATGAAAGCTGGAAAGGCTGGGGGAACAGACCATGTTTTCTGGAAAAAAATTGTAAGACATGGAAAATTTTACTTATTTGGGCAGCTGAGCACAGCAGATGGCAGGATCTTAAGGGAAATAAACACAAAGTTTGGGATAGCAAGAGTGTGTTCTAGCAGTTGCCAGTGATCTCATGCAGCAGGAAAATCAGTCAGAAATTAAATAGATACTCAGTAGCTCCAGTGTTTTGTCAACAGTTTTGTAAAGAACAGGGACTTGGCAGCTATCAAGTATAGGACAGAGGAGGCTGACTGGCTTCAAGGGCCAGTGTTTGCAAAAATAATTGTCAAGATCAGATGGTATTACATACAACTTTAGCAATCAAGAGCTTTTAATGGAGATTCACCACTTGGGTACCAAAGAGCATTCAGCTATAAAGCTGAACTAAATGTGCATCTGTTTCAGCACAGTCCTAGGCTAGTGAGTGCCAACTGATCAAGAAAAACATGATCAAGGGCTGACCATGATACCTGCTACGGTAAATCATATGGCCTGAAGGATTTTTTTTTTCAATTAATATAGTTCATCAGTATACTCATTATACTGATGTGCTTCATATATGCTATATATAGTTCATATGGTTCAATATGCTTCATATGGTTCATAAGAATAAGCTTATAAATCCAAGGATAGTGTATGCATAAATCTATGTTATTGCATTGAAAATCCATGACAATTTCCATCAGATGAAGATGGACTGAAATGCTGTGCCACAGCTTACCTTAAATTTGCTCATTTCTTTATTCACTCCCACTCAGATCTCACATTTCACATCTATGGGATAAATAGAGGAGGGAAGATTGGGCCTATTACATCAAGCAATGATGTAATTAACTTCAATTAGCAAGTGAATTTAATTATAGGATGAGAATCATAGAATCACAGAATTGTTAAGGTTGGAAGGGACCTCTAAAGATCAATTGTAGATGGCCAGAATTATCCCTTACTCTGATTATACTTCAGGTCTAACTCTCTATGCTAGTTCTGTTTCAACATGGCATTCCTTGTTAGGTCTCATTTTAAATTATTGCACAAAGGGTAAAACAGGTTGGTGTTGTTCTGTGATGCTACCTAGGGCCTATAGTCAGAAAAAAAAGAACAGCTGTGGGCGTAAGGAGAAGGGATTACAGAAATCATACATGCTTCCTACACACAGTCACTAAAAGTATAATCAACTGTGGCATGGAGATGGGTTCATCATTATTTAGAACCATTTTTTTTTTTCTAACATCTGCCTCATGATCAAACATCAGGTATGCCCATCTATGACAGGCATTATCGATAAACTATATAAAACATTTTGCATGTGTCTCTACCTATATGTGATATCTGTGCCTTTGTCTCTAGGCCTGTCACTGCTGGCAGTGAGCAGGAGCTTGCACTGGATACTGCACCCTTAACACTCAAGTAGAGCACAGTGCTAATATTGTGCCTAAAGCATAGATTAATTATTTAAATATTTAGCATTATAGCTGGGCAGCCAAGATGTCTTCCTTCTACCTTAGAAAAACTGAGCTTTCTGCCCAAGAAATTCAGGTGATAATAAATGAGAGGATTTAGGTAACTTACATGAGTTCTTAATCCAGATTTAAGTATTCCAGATAGAAACATAATGACCTGCAGGGAACGATCATTTCGTGAGCAAATAGTCACTGCTGCTTTTTCATTTGGGTTTGTTGAATGGACTGTCAGGCACTTTAGAAAGTCGCACTAGAATCTTAAGGTCCTAAGTATTTAAAAATATTTAAACTACGTTAAAGTTATATTAGAACTGCTACTAATAGTTCCTTCTACTTTAAAATATAGAACCAGTAGAAATCAAGACATACAATTGCCCATTTGCCATGAATGCAGACAAAAAGAATACTGTAGATAATTTATGAGCCATATCTCCAAAGAAAATTTCCTCCTAAAATCTAATTATTTGAAACTCATTTGTTCCCCAAGTTTGCTATGTACTCTGGGTGCATTTAATATTATAACTCTCAATATGTCTGTTTTCTGTTTACATTACTATATTCTCTTTTGCCCACAGATAAAGGAGTTAATTCTCAGTGCAGCTTTGGCTACTGAATCCAATAGTCTAAATATTTATGTGCAAAGAATAGTCTTTCCATCAGTTTGGCATTCACAGTTGTTCAGTTACAACGAATGCTGCTCACTCTCTCCCGGGCAAACTGAAGGTTTTTTATCTGCCTTCTCTAGACTAGTCGTTCCTCTCTTAACTATACATCCATATCTTTCTTTTCTTTCTAGTATAAATGTTTCAAGTGTAAATATTGTGCCTCTCCACTAGTTCTAATTAGGGCAAATCAAAGGCACTGCAAAATTCTCACCAGAACTTTCTTCATTGCTGAAGGAATTAATTCTTACATCTGTATGTTACTGTTTCCAGATATCATGGTTCAGTCAGGTTCAGTACAGGGAGAGCACAGGCAGTGTGGAGAATGAGGCTACATCATCTTAATCAAGTTCTGCATTATTATTCTGCCAAGTACCCAGCACATGAACTCCTAGGAATGTGGATCTGTATATTCAGTGACATTCAGAGCAACAAGCACATGCATAAGTTTATAGCTTTCCTCTCCCTCTCCTTTTAAACGTTTGATTAAATGCCCACATGATACACATTTTTGACTAGACACACATCAAAATGTAATATTTTAAGCAAGAAGTTCCATGTCATTTCCTTTCCAGAATCCAAATAAAGATATCCATAGGCCTAATGAGAGGGAGGCTTGGAGCAGGAGGTCTGCACTGCACCCTACCTCCTGAGAGAAAATGCAGTGCACGTTGAGGGCAGTGCAAGCCAACCATGGCACAAAGTGAATGCAGCCTTTCAATGTAAAATGGCAAGGTGACTTTTCATCGTCAGACCAGAGTGTCAAATGTACATTACAAAAATAAACCCATTTACACCTCAGGTACTTGTGCATCCATTTGCTCTATCACAAAAAGTATTGTATTTGTTTGCACTTAAGTTTCTGTTCAAATTTATTTGCACGAGTGCATAAATAAAGTTCTTTTTCACATCTGCAAACAATTTAAACCTATAACAAGGAATACTTAAACCTTTCATATGGATCCAGGAGCTGTGTCCGACTAAAGATGGCCCAAATCCATACTGCAAGCAGAGGAATGGAGATTTTACTCTTGGCAACCATGAAAGCGTGGTTATGAAAGATTCAACATTCAATTGGTAACCCCGTCTTACAAGTTACTCATTTTTCTTTAGAACATATCAGAAACATGAATCTCTAGTCAATGTTTCCCAATTCAAAGCTAACATAGAAAAAATAAATAAGGATATGAAAAATCATTTTTCAAAAAAAAGAATTTGCTAATGACTGCAGTAGATATGTTCAAGTGCCTTTTACTTTTAAACACGTTGTAATCTCTCAGGCTGTTTCCCTAAGTAGCAAAGCAAATACAAAGATCACGTCCTTTAAAGGCCCTTGCTTCACAGAACAATTTATCATTTGAATACAAAGACATATTACAAAAATGCAACTACTTAACTGATAAGTATTGCCTTTAACAACAAGAGGTTTTCTTTTTTGCCACCGAAGTAAAATAGACAAGCCCTGTCTTACTCTGCTTCACAGGTCTAACTTGTACTCTCTTGGACAGCCCTACTAAATAGCCACTGAACTCTCTGCATGCTCCCTTTACTACTTTACTGACTTCAGCTACTACGTTTAGGCAGAAACTGGATCAAATCCAAATACCATACATGCAGGCACCTCATGGACAACCTGTTTTATTTATTGACCAGTAAAAAGCACTTCTAAGTGGCAAGACTGAAGCAAAAGAGTCATATCAATATATAAGGTCTTATTTTGTGCTATCTATTTATGTCTACATCTGTATCACAGCAAAGCAGTTATGCAATTTATGTTTCTCTAATATATTTTCACTAGCTAGAGATTATTTAATGAAAGTAGAGTGGTAAGAAGAACTATCGCCCACTTATTGCTTCCAGTTTAAGCTTGGGGAGGAGGGTGTCTAATCCTTCACGTTCACATTCTGTTCCTTCACTTAGGCATACAGGGCTTGGTCCGTAGATTTGTATCATGTTAAATATATATATAGCTTGTGAGGTGGCCATACTGTTGGGATGAGCAAATCCAGCTTTGAAGTCTATACCTCTTTCTGTTTATAAATAGAGTCCTGAATGTTAAATATTGCATTGAGGCAGACTGTAACTTCCAAAGAAAGCCATTAAATAGCTTTAATTTTATTGCATCCATTATTAAACATGCAAGTAGAAAATGCACATACATTTATGTAGGTGAACAGGCAAATCAGGTCTCATTCTTACACTTTTAACAGGTCCCTAGTGTTGCAAAAGCTATTTCCATAGCACAAAAAGGCCTTGTTACCCTGCTAGTAACAGCACATGCCCCTCATGAAGAGATACCAGACACACTGTGGTCACTGGAGCTGGGAAGAGGCGCAGGAGAAGGCTCTGCTCCTGCCTGTGCAGGGCGCACAGCCTCAGGACTCGGCAGGCTCTGCAGGCTGCTCTCCCTCCACTGCCCCAAGCTGCCTGCACTATCTGCACAGCCCAACTTTAAGTCTTTACGATTAAGACTTCAATACACCTAAAACCAAAAGCTCTCAGGGATACAACACCAAGTGTCCGAAGGGTTCTTTCTACATCAGCTGTAGAATAAACTTTATAAGATATTGCAAGGCTGCTAAACAAATTATTTTCAAGGGAATGCAGTCAAGTTCACTGTGAAGTGCAGACTTCTTAGTAGGCAGAGATTCAGAAGGCAAAAGGGCTAAGTGGTGAGCAAGCTCCTCGAGTCACAGCCTGACCAAACTATGGAAGTGCATAACCTATGGCAGAGGCACAAACTCCAGGAATCACATCATGGAGGGACATGAAATAGTGCTCAAGGTCCGGTGGGAGAGCACGAGATAAGAGACTTTTTGGATCAGTCAAATTGGATGCTGAAAAGCTAGAGAGCTTGTGAACAGAACAGAGTCAAGTAAAGCACCATAATAAAAGTTCAACACGACTATATACTGGAACAGCCTGGAGAAGCTGAATTCCTTTTCTTCTCCTGGGAGATCCTGCAGTACGATTATTTTGTTCTCACTCTGGCTCTGTTTGATGCAATCCACATTCTCTCTAAGGAAATATCATTTTATTTATGCTCCTCCTTTCCTGTATATTCAAGAATTTCTGGTTTTATGCTGTTAGCTATGTTGAAAGTGGTTTCTGGCACCTTCTGCACTACAGGTACACTTTGTTCTGTACTCTGTGTTGTCCTCAGACATCACCGGACAACATAGTAATGTTATGATACCAGTATCTGGCACAGGTCTGACTGACAGCCTTTGCTGCAAAGAACAAAAATCCTGATTTACTAAGACATTTTAACAAAAGAATGAAATTTGTTTGGAGTAATCTATGCAATAATTACTTATTATTTTGAAGGATTCAAGCTACTTCTGAATGCTAATTAAATGCTTGCAAATATTAGCCTCCCCATTCTTACAGAAACATAATTATATACTGTTTTTCACAGTAGAGCTCTTGCTTGAAACTCTTGCTTAAAAAATATCTGAATCAGAATACAGAAATAATCCCATAGGAGTTAGGTGAGGACTTACGATAAAAAATAAAAATATATAGCTAAGATGAGCAATTTTAAGAACAAACCATGGCTATTTAGCAGGGCTAGTTGGATAAACATTAGAAATAGTGAATAAAATCAGTGAATAAAGTGAAATAGTGAATAAAGTCGAGACTAGGTCATGGATAATTGTGCAATCAAAATAGAACTAATTCATTATTTTTAAAGGAACAGTTTGACCTATAAAACATACAAAGAACAGTCATACAGACAGCAATTGCTTCCCAAACTCTATAAATTGAGGGTAGAAGACACTCTGGAGTTGAATAGATATGAAATGTGTCAAGATAGAAGTTTTTCTACTTTTATATAGAGGATGAGCAATGTGCTGAAGCTGCACAGTGATGGGCTGATGTAAACAGTCCTGCAGGTATTTTGCTGCATCTGAGCAGCAAGATGGGAGCTGGGCATTCCATGGAGGATGTAAAAACAAAGATCATTTTGATTACAATTCAAGGCATGAACAAGCAAAGCCTCTGTCATTTTGGTACTACTTAATTAGATCTATTCTTCTAATTATCACAGAGGGTAACATAGGCAAGTAATACTACAGGATATATATACTCTAGCTGATAAAGGTTCTGTTGAAAGGATAGTGTCCTTATAAATAACAATCATTTACCATGATATAAATCTGGAAAAGAAAAATCTAAAATGCTATTGCCAATCTGGAGAAAATGACCAAACAAGTGATACATGATACTCTGAGTCAGAGCAACACAAGGAGTGTTAAAGCCTTCATTCACTTGGTCCCTGTATCCCGAAGTACCTTGTTATATACAAAGGATGCTAAGGAAGTCTGAGGCTTATCTGAAAACCCGGGGAAAAAAGTCTCGCCAATGCCATACAATATGAATGCCAACTTAAAGCAATTTTAGAGGAATTTGCTTACAACTGAGCTTGCAGGCAGAACCTCTGCACTGCATAAAGGATTGAGCTGTGCTTAACTCCTTGCCTCTGGCTTCAATTAATCCATAGCATATGGTTACTGATCATGACATTGATTTTTCTCTGGGGCTTTCTACCATGCACTGTCTCCAGACTCTCTCAGGCAGGATACCAAACAGAATTCCACTCTGCTGTGCTCTGTTGGCATTTTGTCGAAATCAGTGAGATATAAGCACAAACTTGGAAAAATTCAGTGGTGACATAAATGCAATAAAAGATTTTGTAAATGAGATGTCTAAATTGGGCAGAAAATGAATTATAGTCACTTTATCTATTTAATGGTTAATAGTCAAGCAAAACTGATGTAACGACATTGATTTACTGGGATCATTTGCTGGGATCATACTGAAGCTCTGATGCCACACTAAGTTATATCTGATAAACCTACACAGAGCTACTTTTGGAGATGTGAGGGAGGTCAGCCACACACTAAAGTGCATGAAATTGAAGATTAACTCCTATGCTTTACCAAGTATGTTTACTAAAAATTGACTTTCCTGGAAGTAGGCACTTAACACACTTCTTCTGTCCAGCTGGTATCCAAATTCAGCTCGTATCATACATTTTCATATGTATATTCAGGCAGTTCCTCCATACCCCAGCCAGCATTTAACATGGAGCAGAAACCCTATAGGTGAAAACAAGTTCCTCTTCATTTTTTTCTGTCATTGCTCATTCTAAAAACTACCTATTGCCAAGCTATTATTAACTATAAAGTGATTCAGTTCATTTTGAAAGGGTTCTGTAAGCTGCAAAATGGAGCTGTCCTTAGAAGTGGGAAAAAAATCCACCCACTCTAGCAACACAGTTACAGCCCCAGAAAATCTATCTGTGACTAGCAGTTCACTTTTAAAGCAAGGAGTCTTGAAAGTCTTTCTAGATTAGAACTGACCAGGAGGGACTTGGAGGACAGTCCGTCTATTCTACTGCAAATGTCATCACTTGGGCAAAATGAGAATTCATATGATCGTGTAAATAAGAAGCAGATTGGTTGGTAGAAATCAATGTAATATAGTAAAAATTAGTAATTTTACAATATTATGCACAGTTTATGTTATGGAAAAATCACAAAGTTAGGAAAAAGGGATGTCTTTCCCAGTAGCCATTTAGCGGATATTTAGAAAAAAAAAATACAAGAAGGTGAATAGTTAGGAAATTATCCTTTTCTTGAAATATCAAACCACTTAGTTCATCAGTTGTTTAAGAATTTTAGAGCTAAAGATTCAAATAACTTCCAGTAGCCACTGATTGGTCTAATCATTTCTTTGCCACTCAGTTTTTCATCTTGTCCTGAGTTAACAAACTTCATCAATTCACTTGGCATCATCTGCAAAACTCCTTCCTTTTGTTTGTTTTGAACTCGCTTGGTAGTGCAAATGTGCCATAAGTCTCCTACCCTAAGACATAGTGAGTAATCTCCGCCCACCAGCTTTCTCTGAACTCTCTATAGTTTTAGAGGCCTCTGTCATATCTCCCTTAGTCATCTCCTTTTCAAAACGAAGGCAACCCCACACTACTGCTGTTAGGGAATTACATTTTTTTTCTTATTGTTATCTAATATTTCCAATATTTCCAGTATATTTCCAAATGAAAAGAAATTCCTAACAAAATAAAAATATTATCTGCAAACACAAAAGTCCTGCTGTACCCTGATCCATGAAAAATAAGGAGGTGCCTTCATGCTGCTTTTCCAAATCAATCATGACCACTTATTAAATAACCTCATTACTGCATTAGATAGGGGAACAGTAGCAGCATGCATCTGCCTTTTCATCAGGACTTAGAAAAGTCAAAGGATGTTGTGTACGGGTCACATGTCAGACAGGGGGGTACAGTTTCATTTTACAGTAAGGTGAAATGGGCAGTAATTACAGAAGTGTCTGTAGCCAAGGAATTCCTCAAGCAAAACGTCTCAATGCGCTGGCGTGTCTGAGAGCATCAAAGAGCAAACAGTTGAACTACATCCAGAAGGGAACTGGCAAATTTTAACAGTGAAATGAAACAGCAAAAGGAACAACATTTCTTTATAGGCTTCTACACCTATTTCCAGCAAGATTGTAAAATAGCTGCTTCTAAGAGCTCTACCACCCACAGATGCCTGACTCCTACTATAGTCAGTAAAAGCTATGCAGTAAAATCACCATTATGCCATAAGATGATGCCTGCAAACACTTTTAAAAATCTTTGTCTTTAGGGTCTTATAATCTCTCTATAACAACGGAAAATGTAATGGTTTTAATTGCCATCCTTTCTTAATGGCTCATTGGAAATTCATTCACTGCTTGATTCTTAGTATTTCTGTCTCTCTCTCCCTCACAATACGATGCAAAGGTCAGCCCTTGTACGAACAGATAAAACCTCTCTGAGGTTCAGAGCAAATACAATACTCAGGCTTGCCCCAGCACCCCAGCCTCTCACACCCAGACTATCCACACAGAAAGCAGGCAAAG
>JAUBOD010000033.1:942844-953029 GCA_032353885.1 Nothura maculosa | reverse complement strand
ATGAAACAGCAAAAGGAACAACATTTCTTTATAGGCTTCTACACCTATTTCCAGCAAGATTGTAAAATAGCTGCTTCAAAGAGCTCTACCACCCACAGATGCCTGACTCCTACTATAGTCAGGAAAAGCTATGCAGTAAAATCACCATTATGCCATAAGATGATGCCTGCAAACACTTTTTAAAATCTTTGTCTTTAGGGTCTTATAATCTCTCTATAACAATGGAAAATGTAATGGTTTTAATTGCCATTCTTTCTTAATGGCTCATTGGAAATTCATTCACTGCTTGATTCTTAGTATTTCTGTCTCTCTCTCCCTCACAATGCGATGCAAAGGTCAGCCCTTGTATGAACAGATAAAACCTCTCTGAGGTTCAGAGCAAATACAATAGTCAGGCTTGCCCCGGCACCCCAGCCTCTCACATCCAGACTATCCACACAGAAAGCAGGCAAAGGGAACTGCCAAGGGAACTTGGGGATGGAGGCAGGACAGTGGGACATGCCTTGCTGGGAGCCTGCTCTTTGAACCCAAACCAGCCACAAACCAGTAGCGCTAGTAGAACTAGAAATATTGGGTCAAATCTTAAGAGATTATGATGGTGATTGCTGTGACACACCCTCTTCAAAGAGGGAACATGTTTTTCCTTGTTTCTTTCACTGAAGATACACTTGTAAAGAAAACAAGTGCATAACCATATTACGTCAAGTATCTTGCTTTTTCTTTTCTTTGTTCTAGAAACTGCATTTAAGACTTTGGGACAGCTATAAAGAAGACTATAAATTCCATGAAAAAGACAGCTTGAAAAATGATATCATCTGGTACTTTGTCAACAAGTAACTTCATATTAAACAGACTTTTGTCTTCTTGAATATTCGTTGCAATATAATACATTGCATCAGTGTAACCACATTATTAATGATAGCCCATGCTTCTCTGGGCTCTCAGAGCACCCTGCAATTGCTTTTATACTACTTAATCGGGGAAGAAAAAAAAACCCTTTTGATGAAAAATCAGCTAGTAAATCCAAAAGTGACCTGTCAAGAACTGAATTTCATCTCTGCAGAGCAGACCTATGGTGGTACACTTTCAAGTGTAATTGAAATACAAATATTAAAAATATGTGACTAGGGAATTTAAGACCATATATGCAAATGTTTGAGCAAATTGCTAATGGCTCTCACACAGCAATTCTACAGTACCACCTTCAGTATAATGGCTCTTTAAATCTTCTTCAGCTATTGATAACAATCATTCCCTGTTACACAGGAAGTGCCTTAACTTGCAGATATGTGCATTGAAGGGGCTCAGTGTTGCTAAGATATATATTATATTGTGTTGATGTATAGAATCTAGCATATATCACAAACAAACCCCAGCAATCAGTTAAACCATTCATCTTTTAGGATCTTTACTAAAATTCACTGAAAATGAAAAGCCATATTAGAGAGCATTCCTTGCTCTGTAGACCACTGTCTCTTTCTGCACTTGTTTATCCCTGCAGGATGAAACATTTATATTCTTAACGTCTTTAGGAGTCATAATGAGGACAGAAAGTAGCCTGTTTTGCCTATCGACACATGAGTCTTACCACCAATCACATGGATACATGGATCTGGGAGACATGTAGTAGAATTGAAATCTTTGAAGGGAAAAAACAGATAGATACATATATATCATGACCAGATGATTTCTGAGAGGTGCTAACCAGACGGTAAAAGAACAAATAGCTTAAAGGAAAGAAGAATAGATAACAGGGCATAGGTGACTGATATTCAGAGACTTCTAAAAGGTATACTTTAATATT
Source organism: Nothura maculosa (assembly GCA_032353885.1). NCBI lineage: Eukaryota > Metazoa > Chordata > Aves > Tinamiformes > Tinamidae > Nothura > Nothura maculosa. The sequence goes on along the minus strand of JAUBOD010000033.1, from coordinate 951,225 downwards.
CTGAAAAATTGATTAATCATCAGCAATGTCAGAGTTATTAACAGAAGCTGTAGACTTCTGACATTCTAGCAGTGATGGTGTTCCCCTAAGTTGTTGCCTGATTTGTTAGATATTCTTGCTATTCCATGTATCCAGTCCAGTCTTTTTATTGTAAGTTAGATAAAGCAACTATATTTATTTGGAAATTACTGTGGAAAGTAACTGTACTTAGCTAGCCATGGATATTTTAAAACATACAGGCAAGATGACATATAAATTCTGGTTATGTTAAAAAGGATCACCTAAGAAATGTTTCATATGATGTATAAAAATAAAAGCAGGAACTGTTTCTAAAGACATGACACCTTTTTTATGCTATAGCACAAGTTCCCTTTTGGATTTTTTTAAATGTTTATTTGTAGATTATTTTTATGCTAAAAAACCACAGAAGTCGATGTGGTCTCTGCAGCATTCATAGTTGCTGTCTAGCAGGGTTTATCTAAAAATATCAGAGAATTATGGGTTATAGTAGACATGACCTAGTGCCACTTAAATAAACATTTTACTTTTGATTTCTAAAATAACATAACAGACCCAACCAAACCATATCAACTTTCTTGAAGTTATAGTCAATTAAAATCAAACTTTATATACATCTGGAACTGTTTACGCTGTCATTGTGAGAGAATCTATTTTGCACAGTGTTGGAATTTGATTGTATTTAATTCCTTGCAATTTTGAGACATGGACATGGTAATTTTGGCAGAGGTGGACAAGACATTCCATCAAGTGGGTACAAAAACTGTGGAAAAACCATGGACAGACCGAGAGAGCAGCTCTGCTGTTCACTAATGTTGCAAATAAGGCAGTTAAAGGAGAGAGCTGTGCTGCTAGGTTTCATGGCTGTGGATGGTTTTATGCTCATGTCAAGTCATTTTGCAAAAAAAAGCAAGCAGCTTGAAAGAAAAAAACATGACCAATTTTCTTCTGGTATTTGAACTGCAACAAAATTAACATGATGGAATTATTTAGCAAATTTGTTCCTTCAGCTATCTGCATTTTTGTTAGAAGGGACTTTGCAATTAAAGCCAAGAGCAGCGTACTCAGTGCTAAGACCAGCACAATTCCCATGTCGGCAAGAGGGACCCAAGATCTCTCCTCCATAGCTAAGGAACAGGATGAGCTAGGAGCCCTTCCAGAGTGGCTTAAACCCAGCCATAGGGATCACCTCAAGATTCTGCCATAGCAGCACTAGCTGCTCTGGCCTTTCCCCGTGACCACCTTGACACAATCTCCCTCTGCTCTGTGTAGGTACAACTTGCCTCCACCTAAATTCACACCTTGGTTGTCTTTAAAATGTGAAGGCCTGTATTTACAGCCAGAGCTGCCAAAGTTGCCCAGCACTAGAACAATAACAATGTTCATTTAGACATATTAAACATATAGGTGCAAGATAGCTGAATATAAATATGTAGTAGTTGGAGGGGTTTTTGCCTTTTTTTGTGGAGTAGATATAGAAGCCTCAGGTGAACTTTATTCTTAGTAAAAATTTTCTTAAAAGAATGATTATCATTGGAACGGCAAAGGGGAGAGTGATTGCTCCTTATGCTTCCTCTGTGTTCGTGTGCCTCTCATTATTCTTCCTTTCACTTTTCGCAGTCCAACACGTACATTGACATTTTTTGGAATATCTCACTTCAAATAACATCTTGGCAAAATTGAAGAGAAAACAGATGCATAAAATCTACTTTGAGACTGCAGTATGTCATCATAAGGAAAGCAGGAAGGTTATGTGGTAACCAGGAACCAAAAGACTGAAAAGAAATTCTGAAATCGATAAAACTCATAAAGAAGATGAGCTATCTGGGCTTTTAGTTCTTTTTTTTTTTTCTTTTTTTTTTTTTTTTTTTTAAAGCGCTCTCAGACTTCATGGCAACTTCTGTGAAGGATTTTTGTGTGTCTGCCTTTCCAAATAGCTTCATTCCAGCAACCCTCTTGCCAGTTCCACCTATTCCATCTCCAGAGAAAAAGAGAATTGAAAACTTCTAAATTGCTTATACAGCCATATCCCTCCTTAATTATGATCTGAATCTCTATTTCTTTTTAATTAATTCCCACCTGATCAGTTTATTTGAATTAATTTTGACTCCTGAGTACTATCCTCTTAGCAGACTGAATACGCCTTCTGATTTTCATTTCAGCCTTATTCCCCAAATGTAGTGTTATTCACTTTTACTGTAGGATTAGGTATCCTATTATATCTCAATTAAAAAAAAAAAACAAAAAACACCCACAACTTTTCTGTGAACATCACTTCACCGCAGTTAAACTTCAGAGAAGTCCTGGACTTTGTGCTCTAGTATCAGCTTATTTCTATGGCTTCTTCCCAAATACTACAAGCTAACATTTTCCAAAAATTATTAAATCAATCCTGTTCCCACAGAAGATTATAAAAGAGAAGTTAAAAGTATGACTATGGTATTCATTTAAAACCATATATATACACACATATATACACATTATATCTATTTTTATGTCTATTCCTTGTTTGCACACATGCACATATGCGCTGCAAAATGAGAAGTTAGCACAGTGCACATCAGATGGATGTAATGCCAACCAGAAGAAAAGGTTAAAAGAAATTGTAGTTTTTAATTTCTATGTCTCATCTGATATCTATGCTGCTGCATAATATTTCTACATAAACAGTAAAATACTTATACCTAATAATTTCTTATACCTGCAAAGATTTGGTCTGTATTTGGTCTACTTTCCCACTGCTTCCTTGCAAACCACAGGCTCTGCTCCAGTTTCATGGATGCTTCCCAAAGCTCCAAATTCCCAGAGCGTCAGCACAATTTGAAACAGACCAGGATAAATGCTGCTCTAGGATAACAGCAGAGCCCATCTCCAAGACTAATGACTTTAACATAACCATGCGCCACACGGATTTGTTACCCTTGTTTCTAGATGTGTGAGGTTTATCTGTTTAGTTAACAGCTGTCAGCTTTCCAATAGCATTACCAGATCGCAAGCTTGAGATGCATGTTTAGGAATCCATGTCTGACACAATCTCCAGAGACATATGTCCATTTGGGGCTGAAAGGCAACCCCAGGCGACCCTGCCACGTACCTGGTGACAAGCTCCCCGTGGAGCAGGCACTGGGGCCCTCATGCCAGGCACGCCTGGCCAGCTGCCTCTTGCAACTCAGGGTCAAGTGAGGCCGGCTCCAATGTTTGCCCTTCCCTCTCTGCCATATGCTACATCTGCTATCAAGTGTACCAGAACTCCTAAAGATCCACAGATGCCTGTTAGGTATTAGTTGCCAGAGTTTTTAAGAGATGGAAGAAGAAAAAAAGAAAAGAAACAAGATGAATCCTAGAACAACTGCTTGCTTGTCACATGCCAGAACCAGGTTCACTTGTATTGGTGGCTCCTACTTGGAAAAGCCCCTGTGACTTTCTGTCTCTTTTTATGAGCAAAGCAGTGCAAGGAACACAACAGAGCTCAGATACTTTGAGAGCTTTCAGTAGGGTGGGACAAAACCAATATGGTGCTTTGTACCGCTAATCTCCTTCTGTCCTAAAGCACTACCAGAAGGAAAATAATGGATGCATAAAAAAGAGAACCTGGCAGGAATAAAAAGCTAACCTCACTCTCTCACTTAGCACTTCTGCTGCTGTTATAGGACAATTATCTCCAATCCTCTTGTCGATAATTTAAGGAGGATGATGGAAATGGTGAAAAATGTATAAAAGACCCATGAGAATGCTTAAAGAATTGCCTGAAGTCCCCTACCAGTGAAAGAGTCTAGAGTCTCTTTAGTCTATTTTGCTTACTGCAGAAAAAGAATAGGGAGCAATTTGATCCCTCTGAGTACCAACATGAATAATAAAAAGGCCCTTGTATTAGCAAGCAAGACTCTAACTGGCTGAAAGGTGCAGATGGCCTGGTCTAGATGGGAAATAAAGACTTCTCTTTTCATGATTTTTCATGGCAGCTACTTTGGCCAATACACATAAATGTAGTTGAGGTTTTGAGTATTGGTGGCATTTTTATTGAAACATCTCACAATGGTTCTACATATACGCAAGGTACTGGCCAAGTCTAGATCAATCTGGCTTATTAAATAAAATGTTATATTTTAGAAGTGTTTCTGCAATCATCCCAGCACAGACATTATAGAGAAACCCCAAGTGTCTTCTCAAAGAAACAAAAGACCAAACAGCAGTGCAGAAGGAATGCCAGACCCCAAAAGTAAACAGCATCTCTTTCTGGCTTTCAGTTTATGATGTTAGTAGCCAAGAAATTTAATAATTTTCCATCCTGTTATGTAGGCTAGCCACCCATCATTGCAAAGTACTTTTTATCTCACCGTTTCCTAGAACTACTTCATGATTGATAAAATTACTTTTTGCAGCTTTTAGGTCTGTGGTTTCTAAACCAAGCCTGACAGAAAACTCTCAAACTGAGTCTTACAGTCCAACTTAACAGAGCTGCATTTGATTATATATTTGAAGCAAAGTGTGTGGGTAGCATTTTAATTGGTGCTATTAACCCATTTTCTAAGACATTTGACAACTGAAGATTTGGGAATAGTTTCCTGTGGTCATAAAAATCTACAAGAAAAAAACAGTTCTGATGCATCTGAGCATAAAGTTTAACCAAGTGGGAAGAAAGTGTCTTTCAATCTTCTCTTCCTTTCTCCAAAAGGATACAACAGAGGGAACAGTATCCTTTGAAAATGATTTAATGGGCATCCAAGCAGACCACCAATTGCACTACCTCAGAGTAGCCTCTGGGTGCATTTGCTGTTGTTGTCTTCATGACTACACAGAGACACTGAACATTTACAATCTCTTCCTTACTGAAAGCTTTCTGATTTTTTGTGTGCTGCTATAATAGTCTTTTTAATAAAAAGAAACCTCTTGATAAAAGGCATTAAAGACAAAAAGAAAGCAGCAGCAAGTACTGCCTTCTTTTGGTTGTAGAAAACAACTGGTAAGCAGCTTTTACTGAGTGTTGCCAAGGAAAGGTTGATTGCTTTATCTGGCAGCAAGGATCTGGTGTCTGACCTTGCCAAGTAGACAGCAATGCTTGGGCATGGGGATTTCTGAAAGGATCAGACTGAAGCTCAACTGAACAGTAATAGAAGAAACAGTCCAAAATACAAAATGGCTCAGATGAAATGTTTCAGTTTGGGCTCAAAGGCAGATTGGAGCCCTGACAGAACCCAGTTGGAATACCTTAAAAATTAGAAGAGAATTCAGACTCAGGTTCATTACTCGTCAATATAGATCTAATTATTCTTCTCTACTACTTCACAAGCTGTGCATAATTCCACACAAAATTACCTGGTAGAAAATCATGTTACCCCTAGTGGCTAGCTAATACCAAGGAATCTTACTGGACACCCATAGGTATTAAAAACCACTCACCTACAGCAGAGCAAGCTGTAATTTACTTTTTTATGCTAGTCAGCAACTATTATGCACCTGTGTGTGCATGTGTGGAGGGCATTACTTAAATCCTGGAAGCATTTTCTCCCCTGTACACATAAGAACTTCAATATCATTTCCAACTTGCATCTTTTTTCTACATGTAGGGCTTGCTTATATTTCACTAAGTTTGACACAGTTGACTGCTAAATTGATTAGAGCCATGATTCCTCTAGAGTTCTGGATGGATTGTTTTTCAGTTTGGTCAGTCAGACTGGAAGCTTTCTGTGGCCAGCCAGGAATTATTACCAAAGAACAAAAGAGAGGAACAGTCATTCTAGTTTATGGCCACAGAATCTGGCAAAGCAAGAATCCACCAATGAAGCAAGTGGCTGGGATGTCACAAAAGAATATTTCCAGAAGCCACATAAACTAACCTTACATTCTCCAAAGCTCTTGCTGGGCTCACAGAGCATAGCAGAATCCTAGCAGCACACAACAAACCACATTCTTTAAAAAGGACAAATACCTTGATAGCAAGCTATCTCCCAGTCTTTACTTGCACTCTCATTAACCAAAGTTTCCACAGATGCTTCTGTCTGAATATAGATCTCAGCATAAATGACCTTTGCAACAGGCTCAGATCATGTACATGTGTATATGAATCATCTCAGAGACAAGCCAGTCCCTATCTCTAGGGCCATGTCAGGAAGAATTGTATGCTCACACTGCTTGTATTTAATACCATACTTAATGAAATTCTATCCATGGTTTGGAAATGTCTAAGAAAACCTTCATTTGCATTACGCTGTCAAGCCACACAAGCTCTTCTGTCTAGGCAGAACTAATCTCACAGAATATACATTCATATTAAATTGCACAGATCCCATCAGCTATGCAGAACACGTTGTATGTATGGTCATGGGCAAGATTTCATATAATTGTGGCATGTACTGTCACTTGTTAAGATTTACCCATGCTTTGTGGCAGACAATTTATTTCAAAAAAGCTTTATAAACTGAAATTTCTGCTTGGAAAGTGAAGACTGGACAAATTTGAGCTTCCTGAACTTAAAATGCCTTTGCTAGGAGGGAAAAAAAAAGTTAGATGCTAAAGAAACTGAGAAGAGGCTTTTAAGTAGCCAAAGAAGGCTGCTTGGATTTTAAGAATAAATCATTCTTTTTATACAAGGTTATGAACGTCAAATCTTCATTTTTCTAGTAATCTTGTCTCTACATGTAAATCAGTAACAAGCAGGACTCCTAAACCCTCATGCCTCAAATGCAATACTCTTTTCAGCTCTAAACAAGGCACCTCATTATCTGTCCCATTCTGATCCAGATAACGATGCAGAGATGTTCCTGAAGACAGCTTTAGAAATATTCATGTGATAAAGACTTGAGATGATCTATTTAAGCATTCAGGTTTTGGTACCAGCTCTCATTTGTTAGTAACTGTTCCATTAAGAAGTGACCAATACAAATGTGTCATAACCTGTACTGAAAATTATTCACCTAAGCTGCCTGAGTACTGCAGACAAACACCTAGGTAAAACCTGCGTATCATTTTCCTCTCTAAATAGGGTTTTACTTTCTAAGAAATTACCTAATGATAGATCAACTAGTTGATGCAAATTACGTGCAATTTTGGTAAAAACTGCAAAATTGCCTTTTCTCTAAGGGAATCAGAAGTTAACATCTAAAAATATATTTTTATAATGGTTAAATCAAGATTGCAGAAAATACAATAAGTTACAAGACACAGCTTGCTTACCTTTTTTGCCCCTCTTCCTCTTGTGCACAGGATGAAAAAGTGCAGTGAAAGCACTTTTACAATAAACCTAGATTCTTCGCATATTTAGAAAAAATCCAATTTTGTTTTCACTGGAAACATTACTTTCATGAGGCAGAAGACACATCTTTTTTCCTCTTGGTAAATCAGCTAAAATGCTGTCTGAGGTCATGCTGCCTTCAATACAAGGATTCAAGACAGCACTTATACACCACACTCAGCAACTGGGACTCCATGGAATACTTCTGAGTGGCATCCTTAAACTTGGATATCAAACCTTCTGGCAGAAGAAGGAAAGGTCAGAAGAACATCTGAAAGAGTATCAAACTCTTACAGACATATGTGGTAGCCTACAGATTTATGCCTGATGGAAAAAAGATAGTATTTTCTGCAAGGAGACTTTGCACTCCTAGATCCCTATTCTGACCAGAAGGTAACATAAATCTAATAAAAATAGGATAGGCTTCTCATAGGGATGGAAAATATCTTTGCAAGCTGAATTGGCTAAAACTCCTGCATGGGATATCACAGCTGATGAGAGCAGTGGCTCATTTCTACAGCGATTCTTATATAAGCATCATGCTGAAAACATCAGCATAGATTCTAATGTGGAGGAAAAGGTTCTGGATCCTTCTGTAAAGATCAAACCGAGATGGCTGATTACTCAGAAAGTGTTCTGATAGTGCTCCCCAGATGAGTATGTATTCCGAGATGCTAGTTAAAAATAACTCTAATTCAAGTATATTTTGCTAAGTTGGTTTTCTCCCTTTTGTCACTGAACTTTGTTAGTACTTCTCTGCTATTTGGCGACTGCAGAAGATTTTCCTGCAAAGAGCATGAACATTCAGCCCACACTCTACATCATCTCTCCTGGTGGTACCTGTGCTATTGAATTTTATTATATTTGTCTACCTTCTCATACAAAGCTCTTTTCAGTTTTCACAGATAATATAGGATAGAAAATGAGCTCCAGAGTTGTCTTTGTTTTCCTAATGGTCATCAAATCACTTGAAGATGTGGGAATACCAAAGAGTGGTTCCAATTGTTTTATTGATAGGAATACTGTTTGTCTTTGAAATAATATACTTTTTCATCACCCAGCTATCTCACCGAAAAGATTAATCACAAACTCCAAGAATTTGACATGGCTGTAAAGGATGAATCCTGAAACT
>JAUBOD010000033.1:896657-933790 GCA_032353885.1 Nothura maculosa | reverse complement strand
TGATTAGATATAAAAGTTTTCAGATAATTGAAAATATATGTGCTTTCTGCAGTTGATCATTAGGTAATAGTTGCTTCCAATGCTGTCTTTGGTGCTCAGTCAGTGTACAGGCACTTCTTCCTTCCCACATTAGGGTCCTTGTGGTTTTCACTACCCCCAGCATTTTCTGCCTATCCTCTATAATTGCAGCATGCCTTGTTATTTCATTAGCACATCTGATTTGCAGTGAATTCATGCCAATTCTTTTAACATTGCAAGCCCTTTCAGAGCTTGTCTCATAGTAAATTCTCCATACACATAGCAAAATTCTGGGCAGCATGTTCCTGCTTCACATACTGCCTAATGAAAAAAACCTCAGAGTTGCTTGCTGCTGTACATGGCCATTCACAGCTCAATACTGATTTACCGGGATATGTTTGCTGTTAGCTTGCACTTTCATTCATGAACTGCATTTCTGCAGTTCAATTCTATATCCCATTTAAGTTAACTTCCTATTTTCCATGTGAATACTGCAAACCTCTTCTGAATAAAGTTGGACACAAAGCAATGGAGTGCTCAATATCCATCTTAACTACCTTCATCTTTGGCTTACTGAATGCTCACCCTTCAGTATCACCTGTCTCTTAGTTCTGATGTTGCACCTTTCTGTATAAACATTGCAGACATGAAACATAGATCTTAAGTGATGAAAAATCATGAAAATAGAGTTCAGTCCTTGTCCAGTCAGTCAAGGAAGTGATTATTTCCCATTCCTTATTTTCGAGAGCTTATACATCCTACATCAAGCCTTCCGCAGTTAGGTTCCCAGTTCCAAGGCTGATAGCTTTGCTTGATTCCATAATGAGTGTCTCCAAGCTGTTTATATAACCCATCCACTGCATCTTTGTCATCTGCTATCGTAGGAATATTAATTTGTACGATGGACATATTGACTGGCTTTTTTTGAATGAAATATAACTATTTTATTGCTGATTGGATTACTTCCAAGCACACACTTTGATCTCTTCTTGGATATGACAAACAACTCAAGATTTTTCTTTTTTTTCCTCCAAATCTTAACCAGCACCCTGAGTAGCTCTTCATCCTCCTAGAGTGTTATCTATTCTTCCATTGTATTACCCAGTCTATATTTACCCACCTTTGTTTTTTTTTTAATTGTTTTGTCACACTAATGAATTTTTATCCATGCATTTTACTTTCCTATGTTAATGCTTAGTTGGAAAACACTAAGGGTGTGATTATCAGATTATAATCCTAGAGTCTTGGTAGTTCCAAAAATATTCTATATGACCAGAAATTAATCCAAAATTTAACTGCTTGCATTACTGCATGGAATGCAGGAAGATGGATCTGCTGGCTCTATCATGATATTTTCCTAACCAGGATCCTCTCTAGTTGCCATACATTGTCATGACTATTTTCTGAAGCTTTTTGCTTTCCTTGAACCATATTCAGCATTTGCAGTAGGCCATCCTTCACAGATCTTAAAGGTACCTGATTTCTCCTGTGACAAGAGCCAGGTGACTTGAAAGTTGTTTAACTGTAGAGACGGACTAAAATGCTAGTACAAAAGAGATGACAACATGGGCTAAGGAATTTGCAGTAGATCTTAGAAGCTGACAGAAATCTGAAACCCAATAGGGAATTTCAATTTTTTTAGAAAATGTTGCTTTAAGAATGAACAAAGTAAGTACTACTGTATTGCCATCAACAGCTGGATGAGCTGGATGTGAACCTTACAGAATACAGTAGATCTGTTTGAGACACCTATCTTTGCATTTTATAACATCTTAGATTTGTATTTCATCTGAAAACACAGCATGTGCCATCTAATTTTAAAACAAAAATCCATTACAAATGATGCTATGACTGAAGCTCATTTTTCAGCTTACTCCATACTTATTAGAGCACACTCCTGTTCTCAAAGTACCTTTGTGCTACACAGCACCAAAATGGAGCTATTTTGAAAAAACTGCTTGCCTAGTATTTTAAATGTAGTTCTCCATGTTGAAATCATTTTTATTTTTAGGGTTCAACTTGCCCCTTACAGTCAAGAGAATTATTTTGCTTTCCTGAGTATAAATCAAAGCACAATCTGAGATCTTGGTGTTCTTTTCATACTTGTGTGTTACATTATCCAGTTAGTTCATTGTTAGCATTTTCATATTCATTTTTCTGTCCATTCTCTTCTTCCTTCAGAAATCAGTAGATATGACTTCACAAAAAATAATGGTTATGTCAATATTTTCAGTCCCATCTAACTTTCTTCAATTCCTCTTCTTGGAATAAAAAGAAATCAATGAACAGAAGGCACAAAGGCTTTATTTAATTTAAATGTCATTAGCGCAAGTCAGCTTCTTGGTTCTAACTGAATGCATAAGAGTTTTAGTTTTGTTGACTCTAAACCATGATAATTATTTTAGAACACCATTTAGTTTATCAGAGGGGAAAAAAGATCCTTTTGACTGAGCTCGTTTAATCCAAATCTTTTTCACATGTCAGGTTTGGCAGCTGCCTAGAGGTTCTCCATATGATCATAAAAATCTTTACATGACAAAATCATTATAACATCACTTTGAATCTTATCTTCCAAATAGAATAGGTTTCTCCCCAGTCTGTTCTAAGCAGCTTTTAAAACACTTTTCAGGGTAATCTTGTAATGTCCTTTGACACAAACAGATTCTTATGCTTTGAACATTATAGGTCCATGAGATAGAAATAAGAACTTTTTACTTCTCAAACCTCTTGTCCAAATTATTTGATAGATTTCTCAGATTTATACAGTCACTTGTTTACACTCCTAAGAGTGCTATCTTGATACTCTAGAATAATGTTTTCAATATGTACAACAAATTCATAACTTTTACTTCAGGCTTATGAAACAGTCAAGACACTTTTTTCTGATTTTTGCATTACATGTGGCAGCAATGATCTTTTATAGACACTCAACCACAGTTGTAACAAATCACTATAATTTTTATTGCCAGCAATTAAAATAAAACCATAGTATATTTCATTTCAGAGGCCCTTCATGTTTCTCAGAGGCTACATATTTGCAGCTGTATTATCATAAAATCAATATGAAATAAAGAGAAAAATAAAAATACAAACAGGAATGTCTGAATGACTTCAAGTAAACTCCTACCTGGATCCTGTGTCATGGAAGCCTGTGCATGGCTGTAGCACTGGCCAATCACAAAACTGACATTGTACTTCCACATTTTTATATACTTCCAAGTTTTTCTTGGTTCGTTTTTTTAATTCTTTAACCTACTGGCTTGAGATTATACAGATAAGATTCAACCAGTAATATTACCATATTTATAAGTTACATTGATTTACTTTTAGAGCCTAAAGATTTGTAAGGTGGCTTTTTGACAATTAATGTGTCCTTGCTGATTTCAAAAGTTCATCGAAGGGATATTGTGACCCACTGCATACTGCCAGCTTGGAATAAGGTCCTAATGTGCCCTTTGCCATGGTCACTTGGCCACCATTTCATCTGTGGAACAAAAAAAGACTATGATCCCTGCTTGTATGAGCTATTAGAATTGCTGTAACTGCAAAAGCACAGACCTCAGCCTTTCCCTGACTATTCATGCTGCAGCTCATAACTGACATTCCAGTACATAAGTGAAGAAAGATCTTTCTCTACCTTTACTCAGGCAACTGCACTAGTTAGGACTCCTGCTGCACAGGCCCAATTGCAGTATATAGGCAAACACATCATGCTTGCCTTTTACACAGAAATACTACCCACCCCGCCAAGACTCACTTTCAGCACATGTAAAAATGAGCACAAGAAGAGCAAGCAATAACACACTATCTTGGTCAAAGTAACTAAGAACATTCAAGCTTTCCCAGTCACTCATGAGAGCAAGGATGAGTAGTTGCAATGGAGCTACTGCACCAGGTACAGTTGCCTATTTTGCCACATTGTTCTGCTGTGACTTGGAGCAACAGTGCAATTGCAGAGCACAGGGCTTGTAAGGCAAAGTCCATCTATCCTCCCTGAGGCACAGTCAGCTGTGCTCCTGCCAAGGCTTGTCTAACTGCTCTTAAGAACATTCAGTGACAGATTCTAAAACCTCTAGGCAGTCTCTTTCTGTGTTTATTTCATTCTTATCATTAGAAAGTATTTCTCTCCCCCCTGCTGCTATGTCCAGCTTAAGACAAGAGGTCAATTTAAATTGAACTAAAGGAAGTTTATACACGAAGGACACAACTTCTCCTTTTACATCAAGCTACTAAATATTTGAAAAGCATGGATGCATTTCCCCTCTTTCTTCTCAAGTTTAAACAGTAGACCACTTCAGGCGTGCAAATCTATATTTTCAAAATGAACTAGACAGGTAGTACGCAACACTTAGCTAAAGGGAATATTCAGTCCTGTAAAGCCATTGTTAGTGTCAGACACTGCAATTGTAGGAACAGGATTGCTACAGTTGGCAAGTTCCACCAACAGTCTTTTCATTAACAGCTCCAGCTCAAGCACAATGTTTTTTTAATTTAGAAATCTGCTAACTCAGCCGTATACCACTGATATGCAGCTGGAACACATGGCACAGTCCCAAAAGACTATTTAAATGAGATTGAGGTTATACAATTTACCTACAACCTTTAGCAAAATTGCCCAAATAACACCCAGAAACTCTTAAGTGCCAGTATGTGGAAGCCTCTCAGGAAATCTGCATATTGAAAGCTTTTAAAATAAACACGCAGGTAGCAAGCCTAGAACAAGGATATTCTGTATTCAAGTAGGCTAGAATAATACATAAGAAGCATGCTTAGTGCTTTCTAAGTATTGACAAAAGATGAATTGCAATGGATTACCCATTCCCTAATTTTTTCCCCCCTTTTTCAACCTAGCAAAGATAGCCTCCAAGCTTCAATAAAAGTGCTACACAAGCAGTGTACATGTACAGCTTACTAGGTGTGGTTTACATGTACCAGCATGTCTGGAGGACACCATGTTAACAGGTAAGTATAGCCCCATGTAAAACAGTAAATAGAACCATGGTAATCCCAAGACTTTTTGCTTACTCAGTAGTTGCATTGCCCCATACTTCCTACATGGGTCCTTCCCCTCTCCGCCTCCGTGGACACAACTGCGCCTTTCAGAATAAAATTTTAAGTAGTACAAAAATGTATTCAAGTAGAGGTGAAGGGAGGAACACAAGACGGAAATGATTTATTATGACAACTGAAACAGGAGAATAACTCATTCATAATATGCAAGGTCATCTGTTGTTAAGTGTCATTGTGCTAATGAATCACCATTTGTTTATATATTGGGAGTAGCACCTTACTGCTAGGAATGAAGTAGAGACTATTTGCAGCAGGGATCATGCCAGTAATTTTAGGGAAACCTTCTAATTCCCAAACACCTGGCTGAACAAAGGGTTGTATTCATACCTAAACCTGGAGACATTTCCCAATTCTTTTGGCTGTTTGAGGTTTAAACATATTTGTCTCAGTGCCAGACCTCTGACCATCTGATCTAAAGCAGGATCTGACAGCACTGACACCAATATATTAGTAACTGCCAAAAGTACAAGCAAGGGACCACAATGTTTGTTCTTTTTCTCTAGAAAGGCTTCATTAGCCATTTTGAGGCAAATAAACTCAAAGGCTGTGTTCACTGACAGGGACCAACTTCAATGGCATAACAGCCAATTTATGCTTTCATTTTTCCACCTAAAGGTCTCAGGAAACAAAGTTAGCTCAACTACAAGCCATTTATATCTGGAACTCTTAACTTGGAAATGCAGGCATTTTACAGGCTTGGTTAAAATGTGGCCAAAGCATCAGATTAGACAGTATCTCTCAGTTTAAATTCTCAAGAAGAGATTTCTTGAAATAACTGGAATAATTCAAGGGACAGCCCTATTTACAGGACTGTTTTCCAAATAGGTCTGTGGATAAGACTTGAAGGTCGATTAAATCTTATAAAATCCTGTTTGATCAAACAGATGCTAAATTCAATGCAAAGCCTTGATGACAAAAAAAAAAAAAAAAACTTTAACTTCCAAACACAGTACCCCTCACATTTTTCCTCTTTTATGATACAAATTAAGAATTTCTCTGGGCCAGATTCCAAGGTCTGTATACTGCTCTAAGCTGGGTATGTCTTGCATAGGATCAAGCTGCAACCTGCCTTTGAGCTGCTTTTAACATGCAATCATAATCATTACAGGCCAGATTTTATTGTCCTTCCTTAAATGAGTAGTTTCTCTTCACAAATGACCCAACTGTGTTGGAAATATGTAGGTAAAGGTTGATGGATTTCAATCTTAGTTTAGAAATCCATTTTCAATCATTGCTAATACATCTAGGCAAGCCTTGGCTAAGAGGATATATCATCCTTCGGAGGCTTGATATTCCCAAGAATCTTTGACTCTTGCAGTTTGCTAACCAGTTAAAGCAAAGAGATGTGGCATTTAAATACATTTTGGAACGTTTGGAGTAAAACATTTACTCACCTCACAAGTAAAGCACAAAAACTCACCCTCAGATATAAGTTATAAAAGTGTTAAATAGTAATAATTATGGGAGAAGTACAATCAATGGAATTGCAAAATACTTCTTTTCCTTCTCTACCACAGTAGCCAGCTTAATGGATTCTTATCATAACCTTATTTGAAAGGCTATAATACAAGACTGGAACTACCAGGATTCTTCCCAGGGCTTTCATGTACCTCCCCTTCAGTTACTGTTCAAATACCATGTGATGGATGAAGCATATGCACAGAGTACAGCTTGTATTTTTCACAATTGTTTTGAAATCTGCATGGGGTCATTTAATACAGTTCATGCAGCACAACTGTGGACCTCCCACTGTACTTCACTCCCTAGGGTGCAGAACTGATGTGAGATCAACTCTGCATTGATTCAAACCTCTACCAGATTTCAAAAACAAAAGCAGCCCAGAAGAAAGCAACTTCTGTACAAAATCCTTACATTTGTTTCACATCTTTGTGAAAATGGAACAACATAATTGGTTCTATAACACTTCAACTTTCAAACCCAGATCCACAAGCAAAGGGCAAGTAACTCTGCGGAGAACAGAGCAGTGTGGGCAATGAGATACACAGCTCTATGGAGTAGCAAATGAAGCATCTCTCAAAGTCAGGCACTATCGATCTGTCGGTACATGTTAAATGCACCTTAATCCTTCATTCCTACTATTAGGAACCCTTCATTCCTACTACTGTTTAAAGGGAACAAGCTTATGTTATTGCCCAGCTTTCCCATATGAGCAATAAGCTTTAGACTTGCTTCATTACTCCTGTCTCTAAATCACCTGGAAATGAGTCAACTCCTAGGCTTCTGATGGAAAAAGTCAAACATCCTGTTATGTGAGGAAGCATGGAAAATGTTGTGCCCATCTTAAGATACAAAAGGACTAATTCTGTTTTTTCTTGTTGATTAAAATTTATATGAGACAGGTTTCAGATCTCTTTTGGTTCATCAATAAAAGTATTGTTATGAGAAAAAAAAGGAAACAGGACAGTTTAAGAAACAGAGGTAGTGAGGGAGCTGCAACAGAAAATTTTAATGGCAATTCCTTCATGGAAAAGTTGACCAGCACCCACAAACATGCTCTAATGGAGAAATGGCTAAACTAGTACCATTAAGCCATTTCCCCTGTAATTGAAAATGTTGTCATTTTTACTGAAGAAATTTCACTGAAGAAATTTCTTGTTCTAAAGAAACATGAGGAATAGATGGGGACATACCTTTCTCATTACAATCTGAATTGAGACAAACTGTTAGACAAGGCTGAATAAGGAATAAAGGAAGGGAGAAGAAGATAGGACAATGATTCCATCATCTTCCTGATGGAACAGGATCAAAGTCAGATTAGGTCCATGCCAACAACTAGGCCGTACCAGCGTATCTTTTCAGGCACGGCACTTTCATTTGTACAGCTAAATTGCTAGTTTGAATTGCACAGCTACAATGCTACTTCTCCCCATTAATTTAGTCTGTGTCAACTAGTATTCTAGGCATTACCAGGAAGGTTTGAGGTCTTAACACAAGTCTTTAGTCTTCCACCTGTATTAGCAAAATAATAATAATAAAAATAAAGAGTTTAACTCTGACCTGTCCTGCATGATCTGGCCTTGGTGCCAGACTGCACTCAGTAATGCCAAATACAGGCATAGCCTGCACATAGCATACACAAAAGCCTGCACTTGAAGGCTATTTCCAGACTACAGGCACAAGCTGCTAGCAGACCATGTAGAAAAATTAGAGTGATAACACAAATATGATAGAACAGCCATTTTATATTATCTGGCTACAGGTATTTGAGCATTAAATTACAGACATGTTAATTATTCCTCATCATTCCTACAGAACATCTTAGGTAAGTGATATACATTACATGCAACAGTGTTTCACCTTTCCTTAACATGTGTTAAGGCAGTTATTTGCCTTAATAAAAAACATCTATGTCTGTTTTATAGAGGGCTACACCAGAGTTCATTGAACAAAAATCTACTATTAAGTGTCCTCGAGTAACGTACATCTGAAAGTCACCGAGCTGCAAGATAATAATGCCTACTAGGTCAGCAAAGCTTAGATGCCTGCCCTGTTAGATCTTTGCTTTATTTTTCCTTCAAAAAGATAAGTACATGTGCAGTTCTTACAAGAAACTCACCTTCAGATTCAGATAAAGAGCTGTTCAAATCAGACTGTACTGAAAAGTTCTGTCTTTAATTTCAGTATACTACAGAGTAGGAACATAATTACTCTCTTCTGTTCAACTACAAGTGCTAATCAGTTCCTTTTTGTGATATTTGCTGCATTTAACCTGAAATGAGATGGATTTGGTCAGACATACATGACCAACTCTGTTAAGGTTTCAAGAACAGAGCAGAAAGGTGACCATTAGATATTAACTAGACCAAAGGCTGTGCTTTTTGATTTCAATTCAGAGCCCTAGAAATGTGAGTAATAGTGTTAAGTCTGTGACCAACAAAACCAGTAAATGAAAAGGATGACACTCAATATATGCTTAACTGAAAAGGGAACATACAAGTGCCCTTTATTACACTTTAGCCTATACTCTAAAGGTTTTCAGAGACAGAGCTGTCTATTCCATGCATATTAAATGGTATTTAAGCATGAATTTCATATAATCAGAGCCCTGAACATCCTACAATTTAATAGATGTTAATTTTACCAGATATTTTGCTCCTTAGAACACAATTACCCTTTGAAATTAGACCTCTGCCTTGAAAAAGCCTTTAATTTGCTTCAATCTACCAGAGGAATACAAATACCTGAGCAGGGTTAAATGCACCTTGATGAAATTAAAATTTGAGAAGAACTCTGATTTCTGACTGAAGGCATAGAGTTTGTACGCGTCTGCTGAGTTCCAACATACCACTCATTTCTGCCTTGCTCTCTTCTTGATTCAAGACAGAATGGTGGAAACACATTCCTAAGAAAGCAAAACACACTGTCCATAGTGGTCTTGTGTATCTCCAGTACTTTCTGTTTATAGACATTGAGTTGAAAGAAATTTAGAAAGTATCATATGCAAGAAAACTAAACAATCTCCAAGATTAAAGACCTTGATACTTTTCATTTTAACAAAGAGTCAAAGAAAGGAAAAGCCATCAGGATTTATAAATGGCCAGTTTTTCTCAGCAGCTCAAATCTAGTTTGGCACAGCTAACTCAAAAGTTGAAAGGGATGGGAGGGCACTCCAAAAAAAAAACCAAAAAACACCCACATGATCCAAAGGAAGTAACTAGCAAATGTAAGAAGCAAATCTATATTCATCAATGCAGTCAATTCTACCTAGCTTCCCCTTTTTTGGTAATTAGAAAGTAGTAGTTCAGAAGAGTGGAATTGTATCCTATTTGTCATCTTGCACAGGTGTCTTGAGTACCCAGAATATATAAAATAGCAGGAGGCCTTGGTTCAAGCACATAAATATACACTATTACCTAAGATTTCAGTTATTTGAAGTTTCCTTGGGGGGTGGACGTGACCTGTTTGAATTCTGATCGGATCGGGGCACTGCATAGGGACTCCTCCTCTGTTTTGTAACAAATAGAGGGCTTCACTTGAAACCTTTTCCAAGGGCATTTTTTTCTCCCTTCATTACAGCTCATTTCTATTAATCTATTTTTGCAGAAGCCAAGCATTTGTCCCAAAGGCTGTACCCAAGTAGATCTTGCCCTTTACAAAAGGATTTCCCACCTTCCAAACACCTCTATTTCACTTTACTTACAAAGCCTGTCCTTCATGTCAGGGTTAGAAGCAAGTCACCTTAGACACAGCCAGGTCAAAATAAACAACAAAAGAAATAAGCATAATAAGATTAATAGTAAGATCTTAAATTTCATTGTCTTCAGGTAACATGAAGATCAGAACCTTCAAAATCTACACCCTAGATAACATGGTTTGTGATAAATAATCTATTTTCCAGGTTCATGTTTGCCCAAAGCTTTAACTTAAAGAATATAATGTTTTAGGCTTTCCATCTCCGAGAATCTATCACCGTGCTAGCTAGAACAAAGTTCCCATTATTTAAGGACTATTGCTGGTTCAGAAAGCCATGACTTGCATGGCTATGGGAGAGGAGAATAATAATAAAAGAAGACAGAAAAGAAATATTAAGAGAAGTATTAGAGCATTTGTTTCCTTCTCCCTGAACTTTGACTGCAGCTCTTGGTGGACAATGCTGGGCCTCTGTGAGCATCAAGGACAGTATTTCCCAGGGTCTGAGGGAAACAGAAAATCCATCTTGAGCATCAAAACTTCCACCTTCTACCAGGTCTTTTAGCTTTGCCTTCTCAATTCACCTAGCTGCTAACACCATTAGGCCTGACTCTGTAGATCACCAGCCTAGGTATCCATTTCCTGCCAGTATTATCATTTGATTCCATGTGGTAAAAAAACACACTAGCAAGGTAAAAAGTTTAAATCTTTTTTGCAGAGGCACAGTTGCTGGTGAAACCATCTTTTCATATTCAGTACTTCATATCCATTCAGCTGCAATTAAGAACAAAAACCAGGATCAGTTCAATTGGACTAGGTCGCTGCATAACACTGCAGTTTTGTCTCACACTTTCAGATACTGCCTCTCTGTTGAAGACTGTACTAGTATAGATACTTATTTTCTATCTGTCATTGCCATACCACATTTATTTCTGAACATGTGTAGTCTCATGCCTTGTGTCAGCACACTCATACCAGCCTCATTCAGAGAGGGAGAGCTGTGCTCTGGTTTCTTGGTCATTCCAACAGAGGAGACTTGTGGACCTCTAAGAGTTGATACAGTCAGGTAGGTAGAGGAAACTTGTAAAGTGAAAAGAAAAACGGCTTCCCAAGAAACCTTTTGCAGCCTTGTAAGTCTACCTTTGAGTGCAAAGTTCACCAGTTACTGGAAATACTCTTATTTAAAAAACTCTAAGCCTCCAGTAGTATCAGCTAGCCTCAGTTGTAAGCTGAAGAGATCCCACTAAGTCATGTTCTAGCCTGCAAAAACTTACCACACCTGTGAATCTGAGGTCCATCTGCTGTGTCAGTAATTCCTTCCTCAGCTGTTTGACATGACAAAAAACTCTGCAAGATCAGAACTATGCTTTGCATCTCCTTACTTCATGCACTTAATTGCCTCTTCATACAAGCCTAAATTTTATCTGCATATTATAATAGAGCTAGGGTTTTTTTTTTTTTGGAAGTGATATTTTCATCTCTAGTATTGCATAAGCACTAAATTTATTTACAATGCTACTGTTTACAGGTACTTGCAAGACACTGAAAAATAGTTCTAATATAGCAGATTTTAAATAACCTTTGTCAGCACATATCACAGGCTTGGAGCAGGATGGACTTCTAAATTCAAAGAACTAAACCACATATTTTCTGAATATACTTAATAACTCTTGT
Source organism: Nothura maculosa (assembly GCA_032353885.1). NCBI lineage: Eukaryota > Metazoa > Chordata > Aves > Tinamiformes > Tinamidae > Nothura > Nothura maculosa. Next base: position 921,877 of record JAUBOD010000033.1, on the reverse strand, counting down.
CCCAGTTTTGCAAACAGCAATTAGTGCTTAACTTAAATGCAAACAAATTTCTCCTTAAGGCCTAATGACAGCACTTGTCTCTGTAAGCATAAGCCCATAGGGTTTTAGTTTGGGGTGTGGCTGTGTGGTGTGTTTTTTGTTGCTGTTGAGGCTCAGATCTTATTTGAAGAAAGGAGCTCACTCAAACACAGACATCAAGAACCAAGACATAAGAAACATGCAAGCTGAAATAGCTTGATTTCTAGTAATAACAGACTACAACTACCTCCTACTTCAACTACAAATTATTACACAAAATCACTATTAGCTATGGAACTTGATATCAAAAACACTTTTCCCAGTACATAAAACGGACATAAATGACCAGAATATATGCTGAGTTTGTTAATTACCACAGTGGTAGAATTCTAGTAGGTCTTCTTTCTCAAGTTGATTATAATACAAGTTAGTTCTGCAGGCTAATAATGAACAGTAAATTATCATATAACTTCATCAGTTTGTACAAAGTATGCTTTTTTCCCCTTTTATTAAAGGCAAAGTTCAATTTAGTCTTTCCTCATTTCTTGCCTCTTAATGAATATTTAAAGTTATATTGAAAATATTTCAAGTTATCTTGAAACAAAACTATTCCTTTCTAGCCATTCCAGGACAGAGATATGTATTCTATCTAGAAGAATAAAAAACTTTGGATTTTTGTGGCTTACTGCAGAGCATGGAAAAAGAGACAACAACCCCTAACTGTTACCAGTTGTATTGGTAACACACTGCTACTGCAATGAAGTTGAATGCTCAGTACCTTCAGCCAGCCAGAAAGTGCCTAACTGGATAAAAAGGAATACACATTTGGTATGAAATAGTTTTCAAGATCTCCTAAAGCCAAGGAAAGACAGAGAACACAAGAACGAAGGCTACAATTTTAATTCATTTCCCAAACCTAGAAGCATAACTGCCAGTCATATCACCAAGTTACTCTGAATGAATAACCTTAACAAACATCAGTAAACCATCTATAGCCTATACTTTGTATAACCTTTCTTTATGTCCCAGAAACTATCATTGCACAAGTGCTCTACAAAAGAAAGGAGGACCTCTGTACCAGCTAATAGGAACTCAGACTGTTATTTCCCACCTCCTTGACGCAAAAGATGGTCTTCTCTCACTTGTAATCTTGGGTAGCCTTACTACACAACCCCTCTATTCAACACATCTTTGAAATCACACCATCACTTCTTCAATATTGTTTGAACCATACACCTCTCCTAGAGCCTAATATGTCTGAGAGACAACTACAAAAAAGTTACAGGAAAACTCTCCTAAAGCTTGAGCCAATCAAGATGACTTATTCTTGGCTATTAAGTACTACTACCATGAGTCAAAAGCAAAGGTCCCATAGTCAGTCCCATACCCATCAAGCATGACAAAAAAATACTGAAATAAATAACCCTACAAATCTTTTCTTGTCACACAGGAAACACTATAGCCACCTGCTTAAAGAAAAAGCACACATCATAGGAAATATTGCAAAAGAAAACCATTTCATGGGAAAATTGTTGTGTTTTTCCCATTTACACCTAATGCTACTTTCGGTTACATAACCTCTGCACAGGCTTATACATTCACATAACAAAATGCAATGTCTTACTCTGAACTTTCATTACAATATTTCATAAAGAAAAAAAGACATTTTTAGCAACTTTACCTTGTTCTTACCTTATTATTAGACCTGTAAAAAAAAAAAAAAAAAAAACTTTTTCAGAGGACTATTTTCTTCATACAAACTTCTTGGCCAGTGCGATAAGTTTCCCTCTAGATTGCCCCTTTCAGACTTATACAGTTGTACCATTTTATTCATGAAATGGATAAAATACTCTGTTTTATTTTCTCTTCTGATTCAAAGCTTCCCTCTGTCCTTAATCACTTTAAGTACTCTTGATAAATTAATTATGCTAATCAGGTGATTTAATTTGCTGATGGAAACTTATAAAGCCTTCAGACTAGCTTGTTACTCCTGATATGTGGATTACTCTGGGAGGTATGATATCTGCATGCAGGTAATAGGTTCTCTATGCAAAATTTGATGTGCTTTCTTCTTAGTTTTTTTCATTTATTTCCTTGAGAAGGGGAAGGGGGAAGAAGAAGGTGGGGCTTTTTTTGTTGCTGGTGGTGGTGGTGGTTTTTTTGGTGGTCAGGGGGGAAGGTGTCTTTTTTTTTCATGAATTTGGCTTATATACTTTCTATGATTCTGGCCGAGAGTCTTGTAGCTGAAGGAATTACATGAGGCAAAAAGGCTATGATTGTATTCAGAAATTCTTGTAACTTGTTAACTGTGACTTATTAGTTTCTGTAACAGTTTAAAAACTTCTGACTGTTGGTATTCTTTCATGAGGTGCTTAGTATTTGAAAGTAAGCATTTCTTGTCTTGTGCAGAAATGTCTTCTATGAGTTCAGCAGAGTAAAGTTTTTCAATAGTGATTATTAATTGCTATAAGAAATATATTATATATGTATAATCATGGAGCCTAACAAAATATTGTTTGCATGATAGTTCTGCTCAAAATTTTAGGTTCTAGTTACTAATATAATTGATATTTCTGATTTATTATTTTGAGTAATTCTGATACAGTACTACTGATATTTCTTAAAACATTAAAAAAAAAAAAAGGCATAGATTAAACTGCCTCCTGTGTGCCTAGAGCTGTCATAGTCAAAGAGATTTTATTTTGCATTCATTTACTCTTTGGATACATACTGCCTCTGCTGTTATGTTTGAGTCTTTTCAGAGAGCAATAAGAATTCATATCTTGAAAGCATCTCTTTTTACAGTGGACGGAAGCAGATGATATGATAAGAAACTGAAAGAGAAAACAGAAAGATAAAAATAATTAAGGGTCATATATATAATCCTCCTGCTAGTGGCAGCTTAGGCATCTGACACTTATGCTGTTGAATGTTTTCTGCATGGTGCCAGGTCTCCAAAGTACAGGGAGAAAAGGAGAGTACAGAACTAACACAGTTCTGCAGTAGTTATGGAAGCCAGTTGCTGTTTCAAGGACAAATTTTGCAATTTTGGTGGAAAACAGTTACTAGATAATACAGAGTTTGGGGTATAGGGCCTAGAGCCCCAATTTGTCTCCCTGTTAATAAACACAGCCCTAACTACTAGGTGGCACCACTTCTTTCCTGTCATAGAGTGCTCTTTCAGGGAAGAATAAAGCTCTAGAGCAGACAGCAGGGCAAACAAGCAATAAAAGAATCTGACAGCAGTTAATTTTGGTAAATGAGGATTTAAAGTTGGACCCCCTCCACCCAAATACCTTCAACCACACTGTTCCCTTTTCTCCTATGCCATTCCAGAAGCTATGCAGCAATGAGGAGTGCTTCTCCCTGCACTAGTTACTGTGATCACCTGATGCTTACTTGTTACACTAAGTACCATTAGATCAACCCAGCACAGCATTTACAGTCCTTTCTCATCCCTGCTCTCGTATCTTCAAATATCACATTTTCCTAACTCATGAGTAGGTCAGAGTCAGCAACCTGTCATCTTCTATGAAGCAGTATAAAATGCAAAGCTAAATGATTTAAGAAAAATGCCATATTTCTTGCTCTTTTGTTAATAAAGCCCACACAAAGAAATGTGTTTATATATTCAGTCTCCAAGTGCAGCTACTAAATGCAGTAATGTGAGTGTTCTAACTTCCAAGTTTTCAGTGCATAACATGGACTTTTCAAAAGATCAAAGCAATTAAAAAATAAATGAGCATATGAAACAAGCTTCAAAACTGCCTCAGTTCTCCTGCTGCTAGTGATGCTTTTGATGTGACTTCCCTTGCTTTCTTCTTAGTACATCTCTGTTCTCAGTGAATAGCTGTGGCCACACACAGGGCTTTCATAGAAAAAGGGTTTTACATAGTCTGGATAAGAGTTTTCCTTCTGTATAAACTGTATATGAGGCTTTCAATTTCCTTTGAGATTTTTTTTTATTAGATTATCAAAGAAGACATGGCCAGTATACCTGGATTCTGGTTTGAATTTGATTTTATTTCAGGAAAATAAGTTAGTGTGCCTAGCTAAGATGGAGTAAACAGCACTCACTCCCATAAACCATATGAATTAGATACAATCCTTCACAGTAATCTTTTTTTCCAGTCAGCAAGAGGAAGAGATTTTAAAGTTTACTGGAAAAAGTAAGTTCACTTTTGAACTGAAAAAGTTCACTTTTGAACTGATTAGGCTCTGATTGTGTTCAGAATCCTATAGTTTGGCTATGGGGAACCAGCTTACCTTTCAATGGGCCAAACTCCTGTGGACCCAGAAGCTACAAAGTGAACTACAACTGCTCTCTAGCTAAAGAGTTTCATAGAGTTTAGTGTGCTGCTTTGAACCTCTTGAGAAGTGAAGTATGAGATTTTTACTTTCCCAAAGTGTGTTAAACATTTGTGGATCTGTTGGTGCGAAAAGGTAAATCGCACTCAAAGGTGAGCATCCATCCATCCAGAACTACTGATAATGGCAGAAGCCTCTGAATCGTTTTATTGACACACAGATCAGAGTTCACGTGGGAATTGGAACATGTTAATGAATTTCACCAAAAACAATCCTTTGCAACACAGAATAGTTGCCTCCTTAATTTTAAGGAAAGAAGGGGATTTAATGTTTTTTCTTTTTTTGGACACAGCTGGAGACACTTATTGCCTTCAGCAAGTTGTCCTTTTCCAAAGAAGTCGGACAATTGACCGGAGATCTTGTGACTTGCTCAGAAACAGAAATTTCTCTGCCCACACATTATTAGTGACATTTGTATCCTGTGCTTGCAAACTCCAGAATTACTTTCCATGCTCCAATACAAACCAGGGACTTAAAAACAGACCAGTTCAAGGTCAACTCATTTAATTCTCTCTAATTCGATAAATAGTTTAGGAACTCATTAGAATTCTTATAAAATATGACATAGCAAAAGACTGAAGGAAAATGCAACATATACTTTCTCAGGTATTTTTCTAAGATTTCTTTTAATTCATGTTTCAGAAAACCTCAGGATCACTCCACCTGGTCTATGGCTAGTTTTTACCTTGATTTGATAAATTGGAACCAGAATTTTGGCCTAGCTTCACCAATGGACTTACTGAAGTCCTATCAATGTACACCAAGGCAGAATGTGCTTTCACTTCACCCATATGGTAAAATGTAACAAATAGTTATTTTCAGTATTCTACATAATTGTCAAATATGCAATTGTTTTTTTTCACCCTTTTGGTTTTCTAGGTAAGAGATATAGCATCTCCTTCATTCTTATCTCCTGCCTAAGAGGCATAGCTGTCAAACACATTGGGATTATGTGTAAAGTCAGCAAGATTTGCCTTCCTGGTGTGCTGCCATTCTCTACAGCACAAATGACAATTTCTCCTCTGGCTGTAAGGCCAAACTGTACAACATCAAATGTCCTTGTGTATTTATGCAAAATGGATGCAGCATTTAAGAAATCTTTCTACTCTGGTGCTTTGAAACCCTAAGTCCCTGACCATGTAGGAATGATGGTCCAGTTGCAAAGCTATTGCAATTATTCTCCTTGCTTAACCCCAGTTGGCACTCTAAATAGTGTGAGTCTGCACAGGACCCACTATTTCCTTGTGACAGACGTCTCAGAATGTAGCGGATGGCTCCAACCGCTCTCCTGTCGGACTGTCAGAGAAAGAAGTGAATATTATTGGCTTTCATTCTGTTACATATAAAGAGTAAAAGTTGACTAAGGTAAGAAAAAGTACCTATTCTGTAATTGTGAAAACAGGAAAGGAAGAACTCTTCCCTTCTCTTCCCTTATTTCTTTTTTTTAATCTAAGTTAACTAAGGGCATGATATGTCTTTGATGAAGTCAATGAAAAGGCTTCTATTGATTTTTAGAAGGCACTGGATTAGCCTGAAAAAAATAACAACTGATGCATAGTTCACATTTGTCTTTGCACACGCTGTTAAAACATACAAAACAGGAATAACAAAATGCTTTGTGGAAATGAAAGTATTTATGATGCCCTTGATTTAATAAATGAAGTCTGATATCTTTATCCTGCTAAATGGTCAGCACTGCCATGCTTTGTTTGAAAAAGGACATCTTATCCGTACAGTAAACTGCTGGTAAGCAAGCAAGAGTTTACCCTGGTTCCTCCAAAAGGCCTGCACTGCCAGGCAGAGGGACAAGACAAGGATCAAATTTGCTGATATGAGGTCTAAATGGCTACACAAATGTAACCTTACAACTCCACAAGACAGAAAAGGAAATGGCAAAGAGGTGACAATAGCATCTGGAAAGACAGAAACAAAGAAAATTGGAGAAAGAGTTGTTTATTTTAGCTCTCCTAGCAGTGTCTAATGAAGACCACTAAAATGAACTTTCTTGACCCTGTCATCTTTGAAATAAATAATCTGTGCTTGGTTTGCAAGATATTAAAGTATTTCTAAATGAAGAGTCTTCATTTAGAAGCATGTCAGAATATCACCATGAATTTTAATTTTTATGCTTATGTATATTTGCACGTAACATCTTATTATATTCCTATGTTGATAGTAATAAATATCATAGCTCAAGGTATGGTGCTTGTGACAAAAATGTAGAACATGAAACTTTTTAGCCTATGTTCTGCCCATCTTTCTGTGAAAATACGGACTTGCCTGAGGCAGCTTGCCACCAGAGGGAGCCTGCACAGCTTCCAAAACTGCAGAAAGACTGGAAGATTGATAAAGGAAAAAAATGGTAAGATATTTATACAGGGACTAAAGATAGTAAGCAAAGTCTTTATCAGATTTCATGGAAACATTTTATATAGAAAGCTGGTTTACTATGATGTTACTTTCTTGCTTTAGTCTGCAAAAGAAAGCAAGATACTCAAAGGCAAAGTGAATGAAGATGTTGACAAAAACTGCAGTGATTATATGCAAAAAGGGATAGTTAACAGCTAAAGTGAAGATCCAGACAGTACAGGAATGAAACAGGAAAATAACATAGCAGTTTAATTCCATTACATTGCACTCCTATCCTGCAGGACCTAAATACTCAGACTGGAAATCATTTCAGAGAAAGAATTCTTTGATCTCTATCTGCACAAATAAAACAAACACCAGAAAAATTATCAGGAAATCAACAGATTTTCCGTACTTGTACCTCTCCGAATATTTGATTATGCTTCAAAATTGCCTTCATGAACAAGAACAATCCCTACTTATTATAAAATAAAAGGACAGATCATGCCTTTCAAACAAATGAATAGCTTTCACTAACCACTGGTCTGATTGTCTCCTCTGAAGATCATTATCCCTGATGTTACTCTGATATTACTTCTATTTTCAACTGTAACATGCTAAATGCATTCAGTGATTTCTCAAAGTGCCAAGCTGACATTTATGAAAGTGGAAAGATTTATGGAACATTCCTTCTGAACAAATTAAAAATTTCCTGTGATGATTTTACTGAAAAAAAAATCAAAGAAACATCTTTCTAATAATATTAGTGTTGTTATGATAATAGCAGTAGGTCTTCCTACAAAAATCTGGAAATGGAGAAATATCAAAAGGCAAGTGGAGAGAACTAACAAGAGATGAAGGCTGGAAAGGAACAGGGAGCAAATGGCAGCGCTTTTGAGGGCTGAATGCATTTGCACAAAACGAATTTGGTATCAGATATTTCAAGAATTGTCCATATGTCATTCAATCTACCACACAACACCTGCCAAAGGAATTATTAGTGGCTGCTGGCACGTTATTAGATGGGCTTGTTAACTTCCAGAATTATGTTTTCCATATGATTATATGATTACATCATTACTCTTAGTGACGGCAATGCAAGCAATACAAATAGACTGTCACATACTGTATCCCTGCATGTTGCTGAGGGAAATTAAGTGGGTTAGGGGCCTTGATGGAGGCTACGATTCCTGCTCGGTGCAATACCCATGATATGTGTGGTAGAACTCCAGAGGTATCTCAGCCTGACAGCTACTGGGGACAAAGTATGCGGGCAACCTACAGTGAAGTGTCTTCACTTGCACCTTTGACTCCAGCAACAGGTAGGCTACCATAAAGTTCTGCTTGCTTAGTTTATTTTGATAAGTTTTGATGTCCTTTACATATCTAACTTATCTCTTCCAATGTTGTGTCTTTTGCAATTTATAGTGTGTCCTGCATTATAAATTTCTCAAGTAATTGGAAAAAATGCCACAGGTCATAAAAAGGCTTGCAGGCTTGGATTCTCACTTGAACACTTCTTTTTTTTTTGGGGGGGGGGAGAGAGGGAGGATGCTGCTGTGAATGAGACAGTTTGCTGGTTATTAATTTCAATCTGTTGAGAAGCTATAATTTCAAGCATATTTCTTCCCTTTCTCACCACCTACAACAGCACAGATTGGCAGAAGGAGAGGTACAGAGTGTTAAGATGCTAAGATGCTTCTATTTTTTTATTTTTTTTTTTAAAAAAAACTATATTAGCTCATCCTAGCTACAGGACATCCCTTGAGCAGTGACTACAGCAGCCTCGGTTTAATTGCTTCTGCAATATTGCCAACTTGCTGTGTTACTGAAAAATTTCATAGCACTTGGTACTTCTCAGTGGTCCAGATTCGCTGTCTGTAGAGCCCATGATAATATCAGTTTCCACTTTTAAATGGAAGTTAAATGAAAATGGAAGTTTCTGGATGATCTAATTGTGGCCTGACCTCTAATAGGGTCTGAGGTGAGAAAGTACTTAGGAAAAATGCAATAGTTTTTGTATTTTTAAGGTCTGATTAAGACCCAATTCCCTAGAACCAGACTATCTGCTTTCTTGATTATTCAGGATTTCTCAGTTTTCATCATTGTAGCTGGTGATTCAGGACTGATACAGCTCTGATAGCATCAAGGATCATGTTTCATCCACAGCAGTCCTGGGTTCAGAAGTTGAGTTCAGAGTCAGTTTCTTCCTCACTATTTTGATGGATATTGCAAGTAGCCAAGTTACAAATGGATGAAAAGCCCCATAAAACTCTATGGGAGGGGAAAAAAAGGGCTCTTGGTATTGAGCATTTCAGTTGCTGCATCTGAATACCTTACACTGCTCTTATGAACCAAAGGATTTGATTCATAGGAGTCAGTCCTATCTTCAGTTCTATTGAAATCCTGTTTTCCTAATCCTAGCAATAAAAGCAGTCACAAGGCACTGAAGGTAGAAGTAAGTTGGGGCCTAAATCACCTGATTACAAATACTCATTTAGGATCTGGCATCATGGTCACTTTGCAGCTTAGCCTTTATTTCTCCTCACCTACATTGCTTCTTATACATTTCCTATTGCTACAGGGTCTGTTTTTTTTGTTTTGTTTTCTCTTTTGTTTTAAACAGGACACTGAAATGTTGGCTTAGAGTGTGCCAACATGCAATGTAAGTCAAGTTCCCTACCCACCTGCTTTGCTATAATCATGCAACTCACTTAAAAAGCAAGATTTTTCAAGCAGAAGGGAAAAAAAAACCCATACAGTTCACTGAAAAAATGTATTAACATGAGCTTCAATTTAATATTCGTTGGCACATGCAATATTTGGAGCATGTAGAAGTTTCACATTACAAATTGTACTGGTAGGTCAGGGCTCATGTTGAAGTTTCTAACTCTTTACATAAGATGAATCCTTCACATCATTTGTGACCTAAATACTTCAGCGTGCTGCAGTGTTTTACTCTCAGATTGTATTTGCTTATATTTTTAGTATTTATACAAGAGTGGCCAACTGAGATGGAATGTTTTGTCGACAGGAACATCTGCTGGGTACCATTGCAACATGCTGATAAAGGGAATGTGCTTGCTGTATTTAGAAAATATAGGAGTTTTGCCCTACAATTTAATTGGAACAGAAAGAGGAGGGAATAGACGCTTCACTGAGTAAGGATGAAGGATACGCCTGCATTTGCTTCAGAAAGGTATCACTTCTCATTCCAAATATAAATTGGCAGCTTTGGCTGTGGGAAGGAGTGCTACGTCTAGTCATTTTAAAAATATGACCAATATTTATAACATTCCTGTATTCTCATTTTTAGATCTCTACATAATCGTCTGTCATACACGTAATTCTAACTGCTTAACCCAAATTTTTTCACTGCAATCTCTAGAGCATATAGAGACACACAACATCACCATATGTAACAGAAAATGCTGTGTGTGTATGTATACTGCTTCTATGCAGTATCCATACCTATGCATACATCTATAGGTACAATGTCAACATTCTGTTTACAAGGAACTAAATAAATATCTAGACATTCTTTATCCTAGGAAAGGATAGGGGAAAGATACAGGAGAAAAGCAATTTGTTGCACAGATTTGACACATTCAGGGTATTGCCTCAGTATGTGTCATCTGTATATGCCGTAGGTAATTTTGTGTGGTGTCAAACAAAGAGTTCAGTTGGCATGAAATGCACGAAACGATTAATGAGAAGCATTGCAATTATTAAAGCATAATGAATGACTGCCACCAAAACCACTATTTTGCAAGTAACATTGATTTCATATGCTTACTTGAAAAATGTTTTAAGGAAGTTTTTTATATGTATATACATATATATATGCACATACAAATGTGGGTGTGTATTTATGTATATAACCACTCTTTAAAATATACATAAAATATGTTTTAAAATCCATTTAATTTTTGCATCCTTCAACTTCTCAAGTCAGCCACAGGTCTAAGTACAGACGCCAAATCCTTTGAATCACAGGAGAATTTTTCTACTGGGTTCAATGAACCTCAGAAAGACCCAAATGGATAACCAATACAGTACTATGAAATTCCAGAAAAAAAACATTATTATGCTACTGTTTTTAGATTTACTATTGCTTTGCTTTTTGCATCTAAATCTTTCCTGCCTAGCTGCATTAATTAAACGCTAGGAAACAGACATGGCAAAGTAGCTTCAACATAGGTTCCCTTCCTTGACAATAATTATTTCTTCTTTCTTTGCTGAAGAGAATGCAAGATCAACTTCACTCTTGTTCATGCTTTCTGTTTAAAGAGCAAAAGCTCTGTTGTCCACTCTAATAGGAGAAGGTTCTGGACGTTTCATATAGTAAAACACAATCCATAATGACAAAAAGACAGCATTTTATTGCATTCAGCCTGGATTGTGTAGTCTGCAACACTGTAGTGGCCTAGATATCAGGGTGTTACTTGGGTGTAGATGAAGATCTTTAGTTTTTAATTAATAATACATAGTGCAGAATCTGAAAGGCTATCTATAATTTATGTATCGGTGTCTCTAAAGCAGTCATTCATGCATTATATATTCAGACAGAAAATTCTCTTGTTTTTATTTTATTCTCCAATATAAAGTACATTAAGATGTTATTATGTATCTTCCAAAATGGATCAGTGCTACCCAGTGTTCCATAGCTCACAAGGATGAGAGCTTCCATCATGTTCTCATGGCTATAAGGCTGAATGTGCAAAAGCATCACCAACTGAGCACCTCTTTCTCTCCCTCTCCTCTGATAGGTTTCCAAAAAAAAATGATCAGACTGTTTCTTTGCTATGTGTTAATTTACCAGTAGAGAGACAGCTAATGTATGCAAAAAAGTAGTTCATAAAAAGGGAAGAAATGATTCAACAATAAAGGATTTCAAAATTATACTTCAAATAACTGATTGTGGTAATATAACACAAGACTTTTATAAAATAGGAATAAAAAAAGTCATTTTTCAAATAAATTTTAGGTAAAGTTATTACATACAAAGTATGCTTAATATTAACAGTGATTTTGATCATGCTGTCCTGTTTTCAAAACGCCTACCTACATATGGACACTTGATAAAAAAAGAAAAGGCATACTGTGCATGCTGAATGTGCATCTCCTAAAACTGCTTTCAATGCTGTATTTTATTCTTCTTCTCTCAAGCTGCAAACATCCTAAAAGTGATACCAAGCTACCGAAGGCAAAAAAAAACCTCTGAGACTTTCTTATGCCACTTTTCTATTGATCTCCCCCAAAACAGCATGGACAAGATGCTGTGATGGTGCTGGGCAGGAAGTAATTCCTTGGGGACCCAGGGGATCCAATTATCTGATAGACAGCCTGAACTTGTTTGCTCCAAAACAGAGGGAAATGAGTCACATTCACATTTGTAGCATTACTGCACCGGATGTGGGGGCAGCCCAAATGCAAGATCTGTTATTTTTAGACTTGCCCCTGTGATAATCCAGCCTCAACAGAAATTTATCTCAATAGAGATAAGAAATATCTTCCAGTCTCCAAAGGATAAGAATAAACTAATTAATAATTCTAATGCATCTAAATAGTACAAATATTTGTATATAATGAGACAGTAAGGTAGGAGATCAGAATGTACAAGACTGCTTTCAGAAAAGAGAGCTTATGGGAGAGAGAAGGAATTATATACTTCTTGGCTTACTAGTTTTTTAGAATATTACAATATATTAATTGGAAAGTAATTATCAGGAAAATTTAAAATGCATCAATCCAAATACACTCTATACGGGTTTGGAAATAACTGTTTGTGATATTGAAGACTGTTCATTCCAGTGAGTGAACATTTTCTAAGTGTTTTTACCTCTGTTACTAATTTTTTGTTTCTGTTCCGTAAATATGCAGAACTAGCTACTTTAAATAATTTCACATGTTTTTCCTTAGAGGACTTGGTACCAACAATTCTTTGCAACTCTTTGAATGGTTGGTCTAGGTTGCAATTTTGTCTTTCTCTAATATGAAATCAGTAAGAAGAAAAAAAAAGATGCAAAGTGCTCTATTTCTTCATATCAATCTTAGAAAAAAAGAAGCTGCAGATATATCAGGCTGAGGCAAATATGAAACAGAAAGATCCTTGCAAGTAGTTAACTACAGGTGAATGGCAAATTAAAGTGTTACTAAATTGCTTCTGCAACAGGAATTGTTAGATTTTTCTCACTAGTTGAAAAGTAAAGAATATTTGCAAATTAGACTATAATTTTAGAAAAAAAGTCCTGGGTCATCACATGATCTATTTCTTCTGTTCTGACAGGACTGAGTTGATTGTTTTGAAGTGATTTGTATAACCTGGTTTTGAGTAACTCCAATTAAAAAAGTGAACGAAGTTATTTCTGTGAAAGGTTTCTTATAATTCATTTACCACCTTAGAACTTGTCTTTGAAAACTGTACCACAATGTTAAACTTTATGCCATTTGAGAATACTCCATAACAGACACCTTACTGTTTTTTACTAATTGCCAGAGCAGTATCTGAAAAGCATCTTCTTACCTGAAGAGTAATGGGAATAGTATGGACTAAATTAATTCTAAGATCAAAGGTTAAAAGTATGCCCATTATTAAATTATCAGAAAGAGGTTGTAAATAAACATTATTTTATAACAAACTATTTCAGTAAAATAATTACGTTCTGAGTAATTACAAACAGTCTTCAATAAATCAACTGCCACAACTGCATGTTTCTCAGCTAGTGAGAAGGAAATGATGACAGCATTGTCCCTCAGGCATATTCAGTCAGTGAGAACGGAGTGCTCACTACTGGTCAGTAACTATACATCACCCTCACATTTCGTTATAACTCTGGATATCTTTGTCAAACATCAAACACTGAGGTAAATAACCTCCTTGTTTTTAGATCAACATATGTTGCTACAATCCTATTAAGTGGTCTTAAATTTGTCCTGCCATGTTTGTAACATGAAAGGTTGCTATGTTTAATTAATATAATTAAAGCATGGATTTCCTTTATCTTCCAGATCCTTGCTAATAGTTGATTTTAAAGAGGATCCAACCATTACTCCTGTGTGCTTCCAGCAGTAACCACTTCATTAGTCATACTGCCAGATAATTTACTGATTTGAAAAGGATGTACTGCATGATAAAAAGGACAAAAGAGTGATATATAGGAGAGTATGTATATAGATTTCCAGGACAGTGAAGAGAGGATAAATCTGACTTGCATGAACAAGGAATATAGTCCACTACAGAGGAGTAATCTACGCCTAACAATAACAGTGTGTGCATTCATTGATGCAATCACTGAAAAGAAGATGCAAACACATTATTCTGCTACTGAGAGTCTGGACTGTGTTAAGCAATTGTTTGCTGTCTCTCTGTTGGTTTATTTGTGGGATACTGATGGGAAGACAAACCGACAGTTCATTTATGACTATGCTTTAATTCTAATCCATCAGTTGCTCCTATATCTATTTAATGGGATTTGAGTCCAAGTCAATTCAATCTATTTTTTTTCCAAGAACATCTTGTTGGGTACTGCACCAAATGATTTATTAGTAGAGTGGATCTCCCGTACAGATTTTCAAATAAAGTAATAAAACAACCATGATGGTAGGCATTAAAAATTCACATTCACCAATGATTAGTGAAAGGCAGGGATAAGTCTTTACAAGGATATGAGAGTAGTTTGTTACATAGCACTATCCTTTGGTTGTACCTTTCTTATACTGAAGACTGCATGGCACTGATTTCTAATGACAGCATGGTTAATTCTGTTTCTAACCATTGAATGCTTAAATGTCATCCACTGTGGAGGTTTTGATTAAGCAAAATCTGGAGGTTTACAAGTTGCCTGCACATGTTTATTGAAACCAAAATCACAATCACAGGAAATTTTACACTGTATTTTACACATCTAATATAGCTCTGCTTCATGACAAGCACTGAGGTTACTTAATAATTTAAGTAGATCTTTCTCTGCTAGAAAGAGTAAATGTTCTTAAATTGCCAGCAGTGATTATGAAAGCCATGAGTTTATGCAACTTGTAAACAAGGGTCATTGAAAGTTAAAGATTTGGGGAAAGTAGTGGTGTTTTTTTGTTGATTTGTTTGTTTTTTTCCATGCAGGACCTGTAGAGAAGAACACCAAGATTTCACAGCAAAAACCTTGGCTATTTTCCTTGTTGGAGAAGGGCACAGACAGGAATATCTCATTATATGTGCAAGTTACATCTCACCAGTGACAAACTTCATGACTGGGCCAGCATAAGACAAGTATAAACAGATGACGATGACTTGACAGTTGGGAAATTCTTCTTTTTTGTTCTTAGAAATGCAGCTGCATACCACAGTTGATTACAACACTACCTGGAGCTATGACAGGTCAGCACTATGTTTTCACCCTTACCTCTGTTGTTGTCATTGGTGTCATGACCACACTAGCGTGGACTCAGACTCAGTGATGGCAGCAAAAGAGCCTGAAAACTCTCAGTGTTCAGACTTAAACACTAGTTCAGCTCAACCAGGTTCATTACACACAGCCCCTACACATCCAGCCTAACTATTGTCATGTTAAAGCACATGTATTACTGACTATGGTCTGCACCACAGCCAGTCTGTGAAGATTGATCCTCAAAATCACTCCCATTTTGGTCTTCCAGTCCATTACCACCACCTCTACTTTTTCAGCAACTGCTCCTAAATGTTCTCCTTCCAATCCTGTCTGGATCATCTTGTACCTAGCACTGTCTTTACTTTGTCTCCTGATAAGAACACATATTTTGGTCGTACCACTGCAAGCCTCCATGTGCGCAGTAGGCACTAATGAGAGCCTTGGCAAGGCCACTATTGGGAGAAGCCCTTGTGCTTGTGGACTTGTGCCAAGGCCCTTTCTTTCTTGGACTAGTTGGCTTGACCTCTATGAATTTTACCCAAATTCATTTTTTTACCCAAAGCATTAGCAAAAAAAAAAAAACCACTAAAAAAAGAAACAATAAAAAACCCTAAATACCTGTTTGCATCAAGGTAGGAAATGATAGTGTCTCAGGCTTCTTGCAGGATTTAAGGGCTCCAAGGACACTACAAAAGCAGTTCTAAGACTGAAGGCCTGCTCTTTGCAGATGCGCAGTTTGTAGCTGACAACAAACTCCAGAAGTTTTGTTTTGACTGTAGCATCTTTTAAGCTTGACTCTGTGTGGATTTTCCTCTAATAATGTTTGAATATACTCTGCAGCCTTTCCTTTAATCCAAGCAGAGCCGAGCATTTGTCTCGGCTCATCTACTTTGTCCACCCATACTCCTGAAACCAATACTGAGGAGCCTCATCTTGGAAACCAATCAAACCTTTGACAAATATCATTAAAAACAGCCACCAGGCATCAAAGCTCTAGTAAGGAAGAGGAACATAGGCAGAAATTCAAACGAGTGAGAAAGATGTATCCACAAGCCAAGTCCAATCATACAATATCTTCTTCCAAACCAACGTAACCAGTGTTTGAGGCAACTGCTGCTCTTCCTTCCAGGCCCAGCCTTTGTGGCTAATGCTCCATCAGGCAGTGGCACATGACTGAATTTGAGGGCTCGCACAGCAGTGGGCTAAGCGATTTACAGTCTCTCTCTCTCTCTCTCGTATATGCCTTTTTTTTCTCACAACTTTTCTAATTTTCCTCTGTCAAAAAGTTATTAGGTGGCATAATGCAGAAGGAGGGTTAAATCAGTAGCCACCTCAACGTTGCTCATTAAAACTGCGATGCTGGGATAAAGATCACAGCACACACGTGGAAAGGGACCACTCCTAAGAGCTCTCACTCACAGTTTACTTTCCATGTACTTAAAACAGCAGCTCTCCAGTATGAAGGAAACTTGCAGCAGGCTTTGCAGGCCTATCTCACCTGTGGAAAACGCTTATCTCTCTTCTCATTGTCTCTTCAAAACTAACCAACTTTTTGACAGACGAGGCCTCTTCCCGCGTCTAGAGACGGTGGGGGGAGGAGGCGGGTAGAGGAACGACTTCAGCGGCGGTTCCCAGTTTCCTCACCCCTCGTCACCGCAGAAGCCCAGGGCGGGCAGTGGAGAGCGCTGCAGCCGGGAGGAGCCCGAGGGGGCTCTGAGTTTCCGGACTGGCGGCGGAGAGGGCCAGGTCATCGCCTTCTGCCCAAGGGGAGAGAGAACGAGTGGCAGCAGAAGCGCCATGCGTCGCGCAGGTGGGTTGAGGAGGGCGCTCGATGTGGGAGGCGTGAGGGCGGACTCGCGCCGGACCGTTGAGAGCGGCCGTTGGGCGGGGGGTAGTTCAAGTGACGCCCCGCGCTCGCGCCGGACCGTTGAGAGCGGCCGTTGGGCGGGGGGGCAGTTGAAGTGACGTCCCGCGCAAGCCGGACCGTTGAGAGTGGCCGTTGGGCGGGGGGCAGTTGAAGTGACGCCCCGCGCAAGCCGGACCGTTGAGAGCGGCCGTTGAGCGGGGGGGCAGTTGAAGTGACGCCCCGCGCGCGCGCCGGACCGTTGAGAGCGGCCGTTGGGCGGGGGGGCAGTTGAGGTGACGCTGCGCGTGCGCACTGCACCGCTGAGAGTGACCGTTGGGCGGGGGGCAGTTGAAGTGACGCCCCGCGCGCTCGCGCTGGACCGTCGAGAGCGGCCGTTGGGCAGGGGGCAGTTGAGGTGTCGCCCCGTTCTCCCGCTGGACCGTTGAGAGTGACCGTTGGGGCGGGGGGCAGTTGAAGTGACGCCCCGCGCTCGCGCCGGCCCGTTGAGAGTGGGGGAACCCGCCCGCGTGCCGCCATCTCGCGGCTGGGGAGTCAACCGAGCGGGTCGAGCCGTGGCAAAAATGGAGGTGTGTGGGGGTACGAGAGCGGAGGTGCATGTGAAGCCGCGACCTTGCCGTGAACATGTTGGTAGGCATTCCCATGCAAGAGGGTTGCGCCGTGGCGGCAGACGCGTCGTAGCAGAGCAACCAGTGGTTTTTCCTAAGTACCGGGAAAGTGCTGCAGCAGAGGATGCGTGGGCAGATAGTAAAGTTCGTGGGGTACAGTATGGTTGCTGTGATGCCATGTTATGTACCCTAGCTTAAAAGCGTTTCTCTCCGATGAAATGTTGTGTTAGGAGGAAACCATGCAATGTGTTGCTGGCTGTTTCTTCATAAAAGAGTGCCACAAAAAACACTAGAGTTCTGTGCTTGCTTATCTGGTGTATACCCCCTTGATATGGCAAACTCAAAGGTTTTTTTTCTATTTTTAACTGACTAATTTTACCATTTTGAATATTTTCATGATAAGCTATAGGCATGCTTTATTTAGGAAACTTTTAGTAGCTTAGACAGTTGTACATAACCTTTAATTGAAAAAGGTCCCTTATCTCAAAACTTAGGTGTATCTATTATTGGGTTATACTACACTTCTTTTTCCAGAGTGCCAAATCTAGTACCGAAAAGTTGGGAAATGACAGAGTAAATGTTTTATGAATAATCCTAATACTGTTCTATGTATATATGCTCCCTGGCATAGAGTCTCAATTCACTAATTGCCCATTGTGTTATTAATAATCAACCTTTCATTTTCAGCCTTTAATTATTTCACATGTGATTCAATGTTATTTACTTTGCACTTCATAGGTGGAAAAAAGCTGATGAAAAGACCACCTGCATTATGAAAGCCACCTGTAAATCAGTGGTTGCTCTGAATGAGAAGCTTCCATTCTCTGCATTTTTGCTTTCCAGTCATATTGCCTTATTCACAGAAATGATATGTATTTAGCGTTCTAATTTTTTTCAGATGTGTTTACAGGACTCAGCAGTACTTAAATCAAACCAATGACTCTGAAACTAGTCACTCAGTGAAGTAGAAATGAAAGGTAGGTAGTCTAAGTCAGAGGTTTTCCTTCCTTAAGTTGGTTATGGCAGAGAGCTTAGTCTTGGCTCTGCAACTCTCCTGTAAGTTAGGACAACATTTAAGCCTCATGTTATGAATGAGGAATTGGGAAAGAGATGTGAAAGCCTGACTCCACAAGTGTTTCAATACTTTGCTTTACAGTTCTTGGTCACCATTGTTAATGAGCATTTGACATGCCAAGACACTTTTTTAGTACCTAATATTTTATATCATGTTATAAAATCAAACAGTTTTAAATATTAAATATCAAGTATAGCAGTTTGATTTATTTTTTTGTTGCTATATAGATGAGAAGGCTCAGGAAGAAAGGGAATTTCCTGGATTGTAATAACCCAGTTGTAAATAAAATATGAAAACCCAGAACTGTTTGCCTACTACCTGGTATGGTTTTAACATGAATATAGTTATTTTATTAGGATCTGACTCTTGATATATCAAGTCTTCAGCCTACTTAACTTGACTTTTCTGTATTATAAGCTCCTGTATACAAATAGGAGAGTGAATAAGCAAGATGATATGTTGAAAAGCATTTCTAAATATACAGGAAATATCTCGATTATTCAACAAACAGCTATTTCCAGCTATAAATGGATAGTGAGATTCTGCTAGTCATACATGTTTGCTTAGCAAGTTTTAGTATACTTCAGTTGTAACTGTAAATACACAATTAAGTGTGATCTAGGGGTTGGACTAGATGATCTCTGAGGTCCGTTCCAACCTTAAGCATTCTATGATTCTGTGATATCCGATCTGAAGCTAAACTTTTGATGAATAAAGGAAGTCAAGTGCTGTGCCTTCACATCAAATTGCTGAACAAATACCCTAGAGCACCTGAAGGGTTGTCCAATTTCCAGGCTGTTTGCAGCCTGTTTAACATGTTGGCATTACTAGGGAAAGACAGATTGTAATGTCACCCTTCACATTTTCATGGCTATGCCATGTTTGAGTTAAACTCCTCCCCGCACTCGTGAAGATAAATATCAACATGGAAATCTGCCATTTTATTTGTACAATGGCCTTGTGTACTTGCAACTGCTTGTGGGACATTAGCTATTTACATAACAGACATTGTATGAGGCAATCTAGTCGGTGAATACATGCAGAGTAGTTGGTTTTTTTTTTGCTCTCTCAAGAATCATAGATGACCTCAAATTCTAGTAGCTGTAACTTTTTAGATAAGCAGTATTGCTTCAAAACAAGGGTCTAGTAATTGAATTAAGTAAACTTAGCAAAAATCTCGCAATTATTATAATAAATTAATTCCTGAAAACTTAAAAATGGAAATCACGGGATAACCTCTATATCCGTGATGAACATGTTATTCCATGTGCAACATTTGCAGGCTGTCTTTGCTAGAAAGTAGGATTTTATGTTTTTAAAATATATTGTATGAGGGAGGAGAAGAAGTAAATGGGATCCACTAAACTTTGATACTCAAGAACATCAGAGGTGTTATCTATCTTCCAAACTGTGGGTAGCTGATTGAGGTCAGAAGTTGATCCTAATAGGATTGTCGCCTATGTTAATATACTCTGGTTTCATTTCTGTTGCATCCTCTAGTCACTGACGCTTATATATAAGCAATTGGCAAGGGAGTTTTGGAAAAATGTATATTTGGTGTCAGAGTCAAAGTGAAAAAGCGAAAATCTCAGCCTCTGGGAAGAACCTGAGTCCAGTGACTTGAAAATCACAGTGTTGCTTTTGTCAGTTTATTTCTTGAAGATGGTTTTTGAGCATTTGGTTAGCTTGTATACACCTTTATTTGCTGATACATATTTTTTCAACTCCTCTGTATGTTAATAAGCATAACTACCGCAATGTTAGAACTGTAATATCTCAAGGAATAGTTATACCCTTCTGGAAATCTAGTCAGTTTTGGCTGCTGTGTTTTTGATCTTTTATATAAGTTAAAAATCCATCTGTTGCAATGATGCAGTGATACACAGCTGGATTTACTTAAATGTAAATGAAAATCCATTTATTACAATGATAGTGATACACATTTGGGTTTGCTTAAATGTAAACAGAAGTATTTAATAGATTTCAAATGGCATCTTAAATATGGAGGCAGTTTGCAACTATCATGAAGTTTAGAAAAAAGTAACAAATACCAAGGTCTAAAATTTAAGGTAGTACCTATTTCAGGTAATAATACTGTGTATTACTCTTTGTCCATAACTTTCCTGCACTGTTAGGAAGCACAGCTTTGTATCAATCCACAAGGTATAGCTAAGTTTATAAAGGACCTTTTTACTTTCAAATCACATGATTAACAACTGTGGGTGACTTGAAACTTTATACAGGTACTTTTAAATAGCTGCAGTTAGTGACTGTGATTGATTGCTTGTAAGTACAGATGTGATGAGCAATCTGTTTTGTTGTATGACCAATAGCCAACTTTGCTATTGCCAAATATTGAATAATGTTATAAAATAATTTTGCAACAGTAGAAATTATCTTAGCACTGTCTTGGATAAATAAAAAAAATTGCAGTGTATTTATAGTAACTATTGTAGGAACTACACACACTTTATTGCATGAATATGTTCTCCTTGAAATACAAGCTTTCAGTAAGTACCCTCATGACATACCAATGTGCTATGTACTGTCATCTGTGTGTTGAGTCGTAGCATAGAAAACCTGAAGTGCGCAGCATTTCAGTTACTCTTAGGCAAAAATACTTTTAAGGAAGGAAAGACAATTTCCTTTCTTAAAGGAAAATAATGCTAATTTTTTTTAAAAAGCACCTAGCTCATGAAGAACGAATGCTGACGAAAATGTTTGTTGACTGTAATCAATGAAGTATTTGGTTAATTCAGGTTATAGATGCAATTGCTAATGGAAAACATGCCAAGTTATGAAAGCACTTCAAAAAATGGATATATGTATTGAATGGAGTTTACAAATAGAACCTTTAAGGAGCTGAACAATATGTTAAATGTATTTTTGTATAGTGCACGCCTTTATTATTCATAACTTTCATTTATTCATGAAACATTTGCACTTGAATAGCTAGAAAAGAAAATGTAGTACCATGCCTGGAATGAATTGAACAAGAACAATTTAGAGCCATTTGGGGACTGAAAATAATCTTTCCCCATGTGTGCCTCTCATCTCTTTTTAAGTAATGCTAGTGTCTTCTTCAGATAATAAAAAGCTAAATACTGTAGTGTCTTCAAAGCATTTTGATGCTAATATGGTAGTGGGCAGTAGATAAAAACAAGAAGCACTCTTATCAGGAGGCACATTTCGTGTTCCTCACGTTATTTTAAGTTTTATATAATTCAGAAGTCATAGGTGCTTGTTCTTTGCTAGGCTATAATATCATTTGAGTGACAGAAATTGCGTAATGAACATACCATACATAACAGAACACAAGTATCTTCTCACTTTGATTAGCTTCCTCTTATGAATATGATATTTACTAAGTAATAGATATGCACTGCTGTGTGTCAGATCCTTTGTGATATAGTGATTTCTCTAATGTTTTATTCCAAAATTTGTTTTTTGGAGTGTTTGTGGGGACAGAGGGAGAAGTGTTTGCATTTACTTTCAAACGTTTCAACAATGACTTGAATGTATAACCCTTACACATGTATGGTAAGTCCTAAGAACATAGGCTGGCAACTTTAGTATTTAGACTGAAAGTATGTTTCTGGAAAAATGACAACTTAGTACAAGCTTGGTAACCAGGCCTTTAAACAGAAGCTGGATTTTTTTGTTGTTTTTATTCACCCCTGTGGAGATGACTTGGCAAAAAGATAGCTAAAAGAGCTCTGAAAAGTATCTTATTTGGTCATGATTGTTCTTTAAATGCCTTTTGTTCAAGGGACCTGAAAAGCATAATCCATATGTTTCAAGTCCAACTTATTGTTTACTTTAAGGAAAGTTGATAAGGCCTTTAATGAAGCTGCATAGACCACACAATGTATTTAGGGAAGCCTAAATGATTTTGTCTATGTCCAGACAATCCTTTCTAGTACCAGAACATTCCTGAAGATAATTTACATATGAAATTTCTCTGGAAGTTTTAAGTAGCAGTTTAAAAAGATAGGGCTACATTAACAGAAAATACAGTAGTGTGAATCAAATAGAAAAAAAAATTATACTTGTAAAGCGTGATCACTTTTTTTTCCCTAGCAAGCACAATAAAATGCAGAAAACTCAATATACCTTCTTCCTCCTTCACCCACACCAAGATTTCTGTTGTTAGGGTAATTTACTTAATCGAATTGATTCTCTTCAATTTTTTTTTTAAAAAAATAAGGCTTATTTTCCTGGTAGTGAGTTCTGTTTAATCCACAAGGGAATCTTGTCAGTGTTTTAATGAAAAATATTTGTAAGAATTTCTGTTATTGTAACTCTATAATCTTACCAAGCTTCCAAAGCTATTTTTCTTGCCTATTAATTCTGTTCCCTGTTCAAGATGAACTGTTTTAGAGGAGACCAAATCTAATTTTGACATGAATGCATGAAACGTAGTCTGCGCTGATTAAACTGTAGAAAAAAAATTTCTATGAGAGTATAAAAACATCTTAAATTTATCAGTTTGGAAACAGAAGATTTTTCTGCTGACAGAGTACATTGAGGATGATTTCATTTTAGTTTTCTTGTAATGTTCTTGCTAAATTATTGTCACTTAGCTTTCTGCAGGAGCTCAGAGCAGCTCTTTTTCATTGGCACACATGCAGCCTGCATTTTCCACAAATTATCTGACTGTAATGAGGTAATGCTTAATTTGATCCCAAGTGATTCAAGAAGGATATTAATTTTTCCACTTTCTTCACTTTCTTTTCTGGATGTGTAGGTTTTCTTATTTGGTTGGTTGTTTTTTTTTCCTTTCCTCCTAGCTAGGCATGGTGGACGGTATGCTTGGATAGCGAAAACGACTTGTGAGAAATCTTTCAGTTTATGTAATTATATAGACAAAGATATTTTGTGTCTATCCAACAAAGAGGATGTATGAAAGTAATAGTGAAGTGCAACATGCAAAATCATTTGCAAGGACCTGAACATACAGAAATGCCACTGATTCATTTTCAGAAAGCAACATATTTGCCCAAAGGTAGTAACAGATGTGAAAACTCTCCTGTGAGGGTGATCTGCTAGAGAAATACCAAAATGAATATTTGGAGGGCTCTGCAGCTGGGTCATATTTTAGGACTGGTAATGACTTGAGAATTTGGATTTGGCGAAGGGAAAAGAAGTTTGGTATGTCAAATTCTATGTTGAGGGGACATATTTGCTGGGGAAACTTTTTATCTTATGTAAACTTTAGCAGTATTTGGCATTGTGGTTGTTTTTGCAATGCTATAGGTGAATTGTGTGAAGGCAGGCTCATACAAACTCAATTTCTTTCTGTCTGATGGGCAGAAATACTTTGTTATACAGTTAGTGTCTAGAATTTCTGTCCTGAGGCATTAGAGATGATGCTGAGGTAGACTTAATATAAGGAAGTAAGTATTCTTCTGAAGTTGTTGGTCAAAGTATTGGATTTTTTTATTTGGCTTTTTATAATAAGACTGCTAGCTCCGTTCATTTCATAAAACTGTACATGCTTATGTAATAATTTCCTGCTTCATTAGCTTCTGTGTGCATTGTTACTATTAATGTATTGCCATTGACTTTTTAACAACATTAAGTTTATCCAACACTGATATGATTTTTTTTCTTTGACTGGCACGTATTTGTAAGAAAGGGACAAAAGTCAGCTAAAACCAGAGACTTTCTTTGCTACACCACCATGATTTAAATGTACTCTTTGCATTGAACAGAAACTGCTTCTCAGAGGTCCTTTGGGAAAAGGGAAATTCCTAATCACTGTCATTCCTTTCCTGTGCCCAGAATCACTGAATAGTGACAGATTTTTATATTATGTCAGTTGGTTTGAAACAGAGCAAGCAAGGCACTTTTGAAGCTATTATTGCAAAATAAAGCATGGAATATTTTTAAACATATCCTCAGTTTATGTAAAGATGGTTTTGGGGGTAATGTAAGAGTAAGCTTTGGATAGTGGTTGTTTCTGTTAACAAGAACAGCAGTTAAAAGAAACTTGATGCACCTTGTCCCCGTTATCATGTGGTCTTAATGACTCTTTCCATAGTGCTCAGAAGAAAGTAGCATGTTATTTTAGCTTCTGCCATTACGTTATATTTTCTTTTGAGGATTTATTAGTGTCTAAAGCATTCTGGAATTAGAAGTTCCTTTCAGTTAGTTCTGGTAAAACCAACTGACAGCAAAAATTTACTCTCAAGGAGATGACTGTTTTTTGATGGGTAGTAGAGGACGAGGCAGCATACTATTGAAATAGGAAAATGAATTCTGACCTCTGTATCTCATCTTCATATGTGGTCTTATTTATTAGAAATGTAAGAAGTACAGTCAATATCTGTCTATGGATGAATATGGCCTCACGAGGGAAGACGGAGTAGTGATGATTACACTAGCATATGCGTGACAGGTCAGGGAGAAGCTTAAACGAGAAGGAAAGTTGTATCTCTCCTTTCCCAATAGGACTGAGTCTGTGCAGTGGCTCAGAACAGCTCTGGGCACATAGTGGTAACCCTGTCAAGTTTCATAGTTGGGTATCTTTCCAGGTCTGTCTATGGTTATAT
>JAUBOD010000033.1:881400-893233 GCA_032353885.1 Nothura maculosa | reverse complement strand
ATATCTCTTCAGTATTGGGAAGACAGAATTCAGTTTTTGTTGTTTTGCATAATAATGTGAACATGCGACATTCTGAGCTGTTTTGTCAGCATCTCTTGGACATTCTGCCTTAACGTAGAAATACAGTGATGGTTGTAATTTTAAGTTGGTTCTGTTTCTGCTCTGTTTCTTGAGCACCTCAAGATATTGACAAGGGGAGGAAAAAAACTAGCCTTCTGGTTCCTGATATTTAAAATGAGTTCCAAATGGTTTTGAAATGATTTCTTAATCTTTTCTCTTTAGAACATACGAAGGATATCCTTGTGATTTATGAACAAGAAGCGGAAGAATGGGCTCTGTATTTAAAAACTCTCTTCAGTCACATACTGAATGAAGAAGGAATCTTACTGTACAGTCTTGATGCTTCATCTATCAAGCACCTGGAGTTATTCTCTTTATCCTGTTATAAATGTAAACTGCTGATACTATCAGGTGGACTTGTTAAAAGTCTGAATCAAAAAAGAGGTTATTTTCTTGAGCAAGTTCTCAAACCTCCAGATGATGTGGTGATTCTGCTTTGTGGAGTGGAGAATTCAGACATTCTCTATAATGTACTGACTCTAGATGGAGGCAGCAGAGAAATTTCCACTGATCAAGAACCTGAGGAATATCTCTCCGTTGTTACTAGAATTATTCAACCAGGTAAGCTAAATCCCAGTAGTTTTAATAGGATCATTTTCTAGCTGCATTAATATCCTTTAAAAGCCGAGGTGGGAAGTAGTATTTTATCTTCTAAAGAATTATCACTTTTCAGCTTCATCTGGCAGTTTGTTTTCTTGATGATGCATTTGTCATTGAAGTTTGAAATTGTTATGTTCTTAGTCCAGCTTCAATGCCAGATGGAAGCAGCTTTAGAAAATCCAAAAGCTGCCACTGGCATCTGTGAACTTCCCATCACTCTGTCATGGTGAGATTGAAGAGGTGATACACGGTTTGTTTCTCTCCTTGAGTTTACAAATTTCAGAAACTGTACAAAAAATCTGGGTTTTTAATTTTCATCTATTTCAAAATACTTGAGTTGACAATGACTATCTCTCTAGCTAAAACTGACTGAATGAAAAAATAATTACTGAGTATACCCTGGTTTGGTGAATGGTTTCATTTCCAGCGTGCCATGCATGCTGGTGGGTGGGTGGGGGTGTGTGTGTGTGTGTGTGTGTGTGTGTGTGTGTGTGTGTGTGTGTGTGTGTGTATCAGAAGTACCCTTGCCATTTTACAAATTCAAGAACAATTTTGCTGTAGAAACTCCATATCTGTATATGTTTGCAAAACCGTGGAAGCAGCCAAAAAGCATTGAAATAAATATAAGCACTTCCTGAAATGTAAGAAAAACTTTTTTTCCTGGTGAAGGGAGATATTGCAGTAGCAAAGAGTTCTTGTGATAATCTGTGCACATAGTTAGGCTTAATTTGCAAGTACTTTGTCAAGTTGCAAAAATGTAACTGACAAGAGGCTTATTAGGAAGACAGTTATTTTGGCCACTTTGGAGAGACAACCTTTTAGAGCATATTTACTGTCGTTTTTGTGGTCTCTGGATCTCTTGCTGCTCTCAGCTTCTGTACTTGGTGTGCTGCGCAGGACCCTGTGGTTCTGTCTCGGCAAATCTGCAAGGTGTCATGCTTCTGGCATAGGAGCTTGGTTTTGAGAAGGATAGCCTGTAGCTCAGGAATTTCACTCAGAGATGAACCTGTTTCTGGAAGCCTAATGCATTCAAATTAACAAGAAATATTCCTTTGATCACATGGGCAGAGACCCTACCCAAGTCACAGTGAGCTAGTTGGATGGCACACTGCCCTGGGCTTGAGCAAATAAGCTTAATCAGTCTATATTGCATTTAAATGTGCCCTGAGTATTTCTGCATGTGTGTCAACTCCCCTTCCGAACGGTCCCTTTAACGTTTTGTACTGATCGGTGTTTATTCTCATTTTTGTCACTATTCTGTGTAGCTCGCAAACCTTAAACTGTGAAAATTGAAGGTACTTGCTTTTTGAGGAGGTAGTGGTTCCACCTTCTGACAGTGTCTGATATTTAGCTTCAAGGAAAGATTCCTGAGCAGAATTTCAGTGGAATAAAATCAATCATCTATATAGTGCGCAAGCACATGTGTATAGAAGGAATTGGGCCCAGAAACTGTTGGTTGACTCATGCACAGGAAATTGCAAACTTCTCTGAAAAGATAAACATTTTCCTAGAAGAAAGATCATGATTTTTTCCTTTGGTCTGCGTATTCACAAAACATTTACTGCATCTGCCTTGAGGATTTCTCCATAGAATGTCATGTCAAGCAACCAAAAGAGGTTTAAATGATGTTTGTGTTTGGCAGTGGCCTGTATCAACCGTTTCAGAGACAAATGTAAAGATTAAGTAATGAAAAGATGTCCAAGAGTTTGGTTTCAATATACACAGCTTTGCAAGGCATGCATAGACTGAAACTGAGAGGAGAGGAGCTCAAATTTGGGACAGAGAATAATGTTACCACCTAATGTTTGATATTATAAGCTCTCCTTCATGCAGATGGCTACATAGCTAAGATAAAGGCACAGACCTTGATGGTGAGATTTTTTTTTTCTTTTCTCTCTCTCTCTTTCTTCCTCCCTCCCTCTTCCCCCTGCCCCCCCAATATCCTTACCAATATCCTTGGTAGACCAACTCAGATATATGGTGCAGAATTTGACTTGCAAGTACTGTAAATATTTATAATACAAATTAGCCGTTACTTGGGTGTTAATTTAAGATCTGAGGAATAAGAATGATTGTATCTTATTGTTTATCTCTGCTTAAAGGTAATGGTCAGTTTGCAGTGTTTGTATTTGTGTTAGTCTTCAGTAGAGTTTTATGAAGTTATTTGCTTTTGTGTTATCTTTGGCAGGGATTTTGACAGATTATGCTTTTGGGGAAACATTTATTTCTTTGAGTTTAAAATGCCTTGCTAAAATTGTTATTAAGTACATTTGACTTGTCCTGTGGCACTATTTCTATAGGCCTTTCTTCAGGGTTACATATTCGCAGGATTTGTCATCTTTTTTTATACAGGTCACTTTCTTCCACTTTTAATTTTTTGAGTGTGCTTATCTGTTCCTGATATTTCTGCTTTTAGAGATAATGATCAAAACACTAATGTGTATGTTCTTTTTTCCTTTCCCTCTTTTTGTAAGCATTATTCATTACTGTTAACATTTTTACTGCATACATTTGTAACTTCATATCTCTTCAATATTAACAAAGAGCTGCCACCATACAAATGTCAGAATTTATAGTGAAGTAATAGGCTTTAATTGTGATTCACTGGCAGTGTACTCTTATTCTCCACCACAGCTAAAACCACTTCATCCCATAGAACATCAAGTCCCCAGAGTGCTAGGTGTGATTCATTCCAGGGAGCAAGAACAATATGGAATTCATTAGAACAATGGAAGATGGATACTGATTCAGGTACCTATCTTCCGAGCCTAAACAGCTACTAATGGTATAGCTTAGATGTCAGTAAGCACTAACCTGT
This sequence comes from Nothura maculosa, assembly GCA_032353885.1. Lineage (NCBI taxonomy): Eukaryota > Metazoa > Chordata > Aves > Tinamiformes > Tinamidae > Nothura > Nothura maculosa. The sequence goes on along the minus strand of JAUBOD010000033.1, from coordinate 889,695 downwards.
CACTATAGCTTTCTCTGTCCACTGCAGTTGGTAGGCAGTATAAGGTGAGTCTCTTCTCGTGAATCCCTTCTCTTTGCACTGACTCAACAATCTGATATAAGAGAGATAGAGTAACCTATTAGAATTTAATTAAACTCCTTGTTCTTATACATTGATTGTCTTGAATTATCCAACTGCATCTGCACTCATCTTTTAAGAACCTGACCTTTTTAGTACACAGGGTGAATAGTACTCAGTTAAATGAGCATTTATATGATACTTTTTGTGTTCGAGTTTAATTACATTATTTCTGTATTGAATGTCATTCAAATCCATTTGAGAACTGAATTATTATTTTTCTAATGTGCTTTTCCATATAATTCATTTCTGCAGCATTCAAGTCCTATCCAAATGGTAGCTGATTTGATCACAATTTGATTACCACTGCCTATTCGTATTTGATATACTAATTCACATTAGTATTTAGCAAGAACAAGGTGAGGCAGTTTTGTTGCTTGCAATGCCACTTGGAAACATGACTTCTCAACCTGTGTATGTAGTACGCCTTATGTCTGTGTTCAAACTCCTGTTAATTTCAATGGAGGTTGTGAATAGTGAGGTCTATGGCTATGAAGTGGTCAATCATGGAAAGTGCAATATGCAGCCAGTCAGCATCTCTGAAAAGCATGTTTTACAAGGCTTGCCTGCATTTTTGCCTAGAAACTCCAGGATGGGAAGAGGAATGACTTAAATTTTCCAAAGCAGTAGTCAGCAGTTTGATTTATGATGCAGAAATCTCCCTAAGAGCAAATTAAAGATTCTCAAGAAACATTCAGGTAGGATAGCGATGGTCACTCTCATCAAGGTTGATGACTATTTAGTTAGTTCCGAGGAGGTACCCATCAAAAATTACACTTTTTTTTTTTCTCTTCTCTTTTCCTTCACTCCCTGCACTCAGGTAAACCGTAGAACAAAAGCCTTGAAGACTATGTTATGTATATGAAGCAGTTCTTGCAGATGGTGAGTTTGAATTCCTCTTGAGTTTACTAGATTAGAGCCAGTAGTCGTCAGAAAATTAATTTCATGCTCTTGCATCTTATCAGACATGAAAGGTAATAAACTAACCATACCTTAGCTGTGTAGAGGAACATGCCTTGTTCTCAGATATCTACCCACACATCTACAACCCACATGTTCTTGTGAAGAGTGTGAAAAAGGGAAGAGCTCTGACAGTGGCATTTCCCTTTTACTTGAATTTCAAAGTACAGAAAAAGGAAGTCATGGAAAGCTTTCCTTTTCTGTTCCTAATATCTTTGTAGTGCAAAGGGGGCTAACTGAAATTTCAGATAGAAAAATGCTGCTTGTGTTACATTGCAGGGTCACTCAAACCCAGCCATAGTTTGGCTGCTAAGACTCTCCATCCAGATTTTAGCTCCCAGTGGTATTAGTCTTTCTGGTTTATTTACATTTGTGAAAGCACATGAAGAGTCATGCTGGGGAAGAGAGGGAAATCTCCATTTACTGTTGGCACAGAGCCGCATAACATGTAGCCTCTCTTCAACTCTGATTAAAGGAAGTGTCAGACACCTTTCTGAAATCTATTGCACCAAACTGATTCCTGACTGATTCTAAGGAAATAGGTGGTCAGCGTTTCTTCTGTGGTGGTGCAGCACCACAGAATAATCCAATTACCACAGAAAATCTTTTGGGAGGATAAGTACCCAAGTGAAATGGTTTCTGAGATTTGTTGAGTCTACTTTATAGAAGCCAAGCAAAGTAAATAGTACGTGCAAATGAACCAGTGTTTGTTCCTTTTGTGGAAATAGGTGAAACTTTAGCCTAACTAGATGGGTTTTACTTTGGATGAATTCTGAAAAGTGGTTCCAGTTGCTAATTCTGTCAAATAAAAGCAGAGTATAAACAGTCCTAAACTGCATATAGGGAACAAAGCAGAAGTGTCAATAACACCAGAGAAATTATAAACCAAGGAAGGAATTTTTGCTTGAACCCTTAAGCTCACGACAGAATAGCATTTTAGGTAAGGCAGTTGACAGGTTGAAAGTCTATATTGAATATACAGATGTTGCTGTAAAGAAGGGAGAAGCTGAGAGGAGATGGAGTATAGACATCAGCTGTAATGAAAGTTGAACAGTTCAAATGTATAAAGCCTACATGAGAAATATAAAAGAACAAGGATGGAAAGAGCAGCAAGTGCCTGTCAAGACAAATGGAAAAAAATATATACCTATCCAATACGAGAAAGATAGATGGGGAATGAGCAAGCACTAACTTCAATAAGAAGTGATTGAGTAAAGGAAATTTATGCAAGGTCTTGAGGGAAAAGGTCAGAGAGTACACTGGAAAACGGAAAATTTGATCCCTGAGACCCTTTGGGGAAATTTGAGCTACAAGCAGATGTGAAAACAATTGATTTGCTAGTAACTGGGAGTGATGGAAAAGATCCAGTTGTGGAATGCTGATCACTGTGATATGAATATAAAAGGTCTCATTCCTGTAGCTGATAACTATACAAGTCAGTTCTTTTAGCTACTCACAAATGTTATTATGCATTTGCTTTATTCGAAGTTGATTTTTATACAAGAAAAGTAGACTTGTAATTACAAGAAAACTGTGGTGTGTGTGGTGGTGTTTTTTTTTTTTAAAGAAATCCCTTCATGGTTCCTCAGGAAATACTCTACTCTCACAAAATTCATTGCATATAATTTGTAGTAAGGTAGGAAATGCAAAACAATCTGACTAAGACCTGAGTATATGACTTGGTAACCTTATAAATGCCTAGCTAAAACCATGAATGCCTTATTGTTGAATTAGCTTCCATTATTTTACCTGCAAACAGTGTCTGACCTCGAATTAAAATACTCATTAGATATCATTAGATAAGCTGTTTCTATTCTGTAGCACAGCTTTGTCTTTTTTTAACAGTTAGCATTAGGGCTTGTATCCTAGATCTAGTTAACAATCAGTTAGGGGCAGGCAACCTGGATACAACAAGGTGATGATGTTACTATATAGTAGCTTTCTGCCTGATAATTTAACAGCAGACATGCTCTGGTCCTCTTCAGAGGTCTTTTGACCTCTTAACTTATATACCTGTTTCCTGCCTCTTCTGAACTGGGGAAAGGCCAGCATACGGTAATGAAGTAGATGGCATCACTTCTGGAAATAAAGAACAGCTAAGGGAGAACCTGTGCTGGATTTTTTTTTGTTTTTTTTTTTCCATATTATCTATAATCCTGTTTTAATGTAACTTGTCTGTTCTTGGGTCTAGATGTTTGATTGAAGTACAATATCTTAAAAGATAAAAATCTCAGGATACTTTCATGTCCATAACATTAAAAAAGATAATAATCAAGTGCTATAAACCAAGCAAGCACGGTTTTCAGATATAAAAAATAGTAGTCTTTATTGTGTTCCTGAGAAAGTAGTCTGCCTTTTAGTCTGCCCTAAAGGTCAATAGATTTTAGCTATTTCAAACCAAAGGTGGGAGTAAATTGCAAAGCAAATAGTTCCCTGGTAAGTCAGCCTTTCTGACAACTCACTTTTTTACTTCTTTTTTTAATACTAAATGTGTCCGGCATGAGTCTTGCTGCTGACAGCATGGGATGAGGAGACACATGATCTCTCGGATAGGCAAGACCCATGTAATTTAGAGTTCTACAGGTCAAGAATAGCGTCATGATTTTTTTTGTGGAGATTGATAAGATTCCTGTGAATTTATCTGAGCTCTGCTGTCATACTTGGAGCAAGATATGCTATTTGATAAATGAGCTGCCACAGCCAAGCTAGCTTCTGGTACTGAATTGATCTAAGGGATGCTATAATGTGGAGCACATTGTCTTGTGTTAGTAAAAGTTTGGATGCTATTAATGATCTGTTTCCTATATTTTGGAGTGAAGTTGAGAATACCAGCTACTTCTGTCTCTCTTCTCACCCTTCCCGTTACAGTTGCTAAAGGGCTTTCCAGTTAGATTAAATTTCATGCCTTTCCAGCCATATCATTTCTTTAGCTTTAAAGATTGTAGAGAAAAATATTTTTCATCAATAAAATACCTTCATATACAGTCATGTGGGAACATTTTGGCTATTTATTAGTAGCTCATAGAGAATGATCTGTAAAAGCTTTAACTCATATTTGCCGTGGAGTATGAACTTTTAGGTGCTTGTAGGATGTGCTTTCTGGAAATATGAGTTGATTCTAAGACACACCCATCTACCTGTGTTCTTATAGTTGTGTAATTCAAAATGTGGCTATGTTTTGATGGTATAATTAATTGTATGTATCCAGATCTCACAGGTGCCATGGAGACCTGGAACAAAAATCCAGAAGTGTTCTGAGTTTTGTAGAACTCTCTTATCTTGAGGTAGATGTTATAGGTTCTTTAATAAAAATATGACTTAAGTATCTGCAAACTGCTAGCTCACAGAAAGCAGCCCCTTTCAGTTTGCCATCTGCTAGGAAGCAGGCAGGATGAGTTTAAGAAAAGTATAGAAAGTAGAAGATGAGAGTCCTCAATTCTATTAACATGTCAGCATTTAAATGATCTCAGGCAGGTAGTTGCTGTTTCCAAACCAGTTAGTGTGTCTGAGGGTTTAAAAACATTTTGGGACTTTCTGATTGTGTGGCTAATACTCAGCAGACAGCCCAAATCATTAGTTCTGCTGCTGTGCCTTGATATCCTAGATACGATTGTTATAAAAATGGTAAGTAATAAAAATTGATGCATTGTAGGACTTAGAATCAGTCCTATAAAGCTTCTAATGTAAATATATGCAACTAAACTGAAACATTGCTTGCTGTGTTTAAAACAAATCTTTCTTACAAGCAGTAGTCCAATTTGATACTGATTAGTTGTCATAGCACTAGATTGTCTCTGAATATGCATTTAAAATCATAGGCAAGTATATATATGTATATTACATATATGTGTGTGTGTGTGTATATATATATATATAAAGATACACCTACAAGTATGTACAAAGTATTTTTTTTAAAGATTATGAAGTTTACAGTAAAGCTTTTACAGTAAAGCTTACAGTAAGCTTTTTTTGAAGGCAGGATTTTTTGTTTGTGGTATCAGATTCAATTTAAATAGGCATAACAAGCCTTTTGTATTGCCTTTAAAGGATTTTATGATGGTTTAATTAAACTACAGTTAGTACTAAACTGCTATATGAAAACATACCTGGTTAGTGTACGAATAGGTGAGTGTGCACCTTTGCAATCAAATGTAGGGAGGACATTGTTTGTTAGCTGTTTCAATTCCTTGGCTAGCTTCAGTTGTAAAGTTTTAACAAGGCTTAAAATGTAACTTAAATTACATAGTGTATGCAAGCATTTTGCTTTTATAAAATGAGTTGTGATACTTTTTCTGTAACCTTAGAAAACATATAAATCTTTCATAAGTTTATTAATGTATATAAGTTTATTTATCTTTCATAAGATTTCTGCTATTTTTAATAACCTGAATCTGTCACACATGTTGTTGGCTAAACTCCTGCTGTAGCTACCAAGTAGTCAAAACACTGAGACAGTTTATAATTCCCATAAAGACTGCCATACGGATAAGCAAAAAGGGAATTTGAAAAGTTAAGTTTCTATTTTGGGTGGAGGTTGGATGTGACATGAAAGCTCTTCCTCAGTCATGGTGAGATATTAGTTGTTGAATCCACAAGAGGCTGGAAAGGCATCATTGACATTTGTCAGTTTATACACAGCAATGCAATTTCCAAGTCATTTCCTGAATTCGGTTAAAACATGAGATTGAGAGCAATAATGTATTCCAGAAGATTTTGTGTAAAAGATAATAAATTGATATTTTTAAGCTACATGAATTAAGGGAGAACACTTAAATTGAAGTAAAATTGAAAACGTCAGCACTGTGCCCAATTAAATGAATAACTGTTACAGTAAATGTAATATTTAATTTAAATGTGAGCTTAATTTTAAGATTTGTCCTTTCAGTGTGATCATCAGAGTTGCTTGTAAAAAGCGAGTTGAAAATAGCATTCTGTGTGTGATGGGACTATTATACTCTTTAACAGACTTTAATCCCCCACTGCAGTAGTCTGCATATTCAAGGGAAGAGTTTTCTTTCTTTTTTAGCTTCTAGTTTCTTGTGCTAAGTAACATGAAATATTATTAATTTTTTATCGTAAAAGAAAATGCACATTTTTGGTCATCCATTATTTTAATTGCAATTGCCACATTGTAACAACCGTGTAGATAGATTACTGTATATACAAACCTAACAAAACTTGTTCACTAAGCAGCAAATATTCTAGATATGCTCTAGACCCTTCCATAGATATTCAACTCTGTAACGATGTTGCTTCTATGTTTCACGTAAGCTAATCTATACATGCAGTTTTATATTCTTGTTAAAACATTTTTCTGAAAGCATTAAGAATTAATGGCATTCCCTAACTGTCACCTGCAAGGGCAGCAAAGAAGATTGATACTGAAGTCCAAGATCCAAGTTTTCAAAAGACATCAAACATTTAACAGAAGTTACTTTCTACCCACATTCTACACAAATGCTCTAGAGAGCTGAGGGGTATATCAGACCAAATCTATACATGTACTCCACCTGCTTAACTAGAATCTCATTAGTATGGTATTATTCCCTTAAACTTGTAGCTAATACCAGTAATACATAGTTTGCTTAGTTCTTGATGTATTGCTTGTTCAGCATCTGCAAATAACACTTCATTTTGTTGTTTTGTGTTTCACAGAGTTTTAAGACCAGCACTGTTGATGCTGTTGGTGTAAGATGGTTGTTCTAGAGTTTAGAAACTAAATAGGTGGTGGTGGTGCAGATCCTTTTATTCTTAAACTGCTGTGCTTCTCTTTGATTTGTACTTGCATAGTGTGGACTGACATACACTGAAAGAGAATTTCCTTGATGGCTCTTAGCTGATTAAGTGCAACCCACTTTGACAGTCAGCAGAGGAATCCTTTATTCTAAATAACCAAGTGTTTGATGTAAGAACTATGTTTCTTATCAATTTGTCTAAACTTTCAAGCATTATAATTCCAGTACTGACTGGGCTTGAGTCTTGAAAGTGTAGTTATAAATCATTTTGTAATAAAAATATTAAAAAGTAATTAACATGCTCAATCACTTTATCCTAATTAAATTCAAGCTGTTAGGATTGACCTTCTCAATAGGTAAATTAGTGCAGACATTAAAAGGTGGAACCAACTGCTTTCAGTTTTGATATGTAGATTGAAGATTGTAGAAATAGTTATCCTGAATTTCGCATATATTGGAATGTATCTATACAATGCTTAAAGAATATTTGGAAAGATGGCAAGCAAGCATCCAGAGGCTACCACATTTACTATTCAATCCTTTTCATTTTACCTGATAATGAAGTGTTTCTTGTCTTCACAAGAATTCTTTGCCTCAAGTAGAAGAAAATTTTTCAAAAGAAAAAAAAAAATCACCTAATATGAACTATCTTCTGTATAAATTCCATAAATTTATTGTGACTTAAATTATGAACATAGACTTATCCTTATGTATATCCTGTGAGCCTTACACAAGGCTGTAGTTATTTTCCTCTGCAAGAGTCCGAATTTCCCAGGCTTTTTCTGAAGGAGAGTGCTGAATAAGGTCTAGTCTACATAGAGGTGGTTAGAGAAATTAATGTGTACTTAGTGTGGTACAATCCATGTCAGAAACTAAATAGTGGTAAGTTCTCATTCAGACTCAAAGTAGCCTTCTTTGAGTTTAGTTTGTTTCACTTCGAAAATAAATTAAAGCAAATGGAGTTAAAACTACTTCATTTCTGCAAAGTGTAGTTCTGCAAAGGGGCTACATGTTGTTCCAGTGAAGTTTAACTAATTTACACTGAATTCACAGCTTAAATTCAGATTTAGTTTGCCTTAAAGGCATAAGCATATAAGCAAGAGTGAGCTGGGGCAATCTTACTAGCTGGTGGTGAATACTGAACAACCCACTACAGATGCTGAACACAGTTTAGCTTCCTCTCCAAAAGCATGGGCAAATACTTCTCCCCCACATTGTGAGAAATTTGTAGTGATCAAAACACTTCTATGAAACATAGCACATATCAGACACAACATACTTAAATTTGTCTAACATAGCTTCACTTTAAAGCAGGTGCTTTAATGATTTAAATCTTTGTATAGGTAAGGCAGGGTGGGTAATGGTGGAAATTAACCTTCCCTGCAGTAAGTTCTCAGAACACAAATGACGTGATCCACTATTCCAGGGTGGATAAAGAGAGAGGATGTTCATTTTAGACAAATTGCTATACCTGGGCTAATAA
>JAUBOD010000033.1:868953-880288 GCA_032353885.1 Nothura maculosa | reverse complement strand
GACGTGATCCACTATTCCAGGGTGGATAAAGAGAGAGGATGTTCATTTTAGACAAATTGCTATACCTGGGCTAATAAAGTTGAGCAGGAAGTGGGAAAACTGAAATTATTGGTACTGCTGCTGAAGGGTAAGAATTTGATATCATTCCTTACCTGCACATGTAGAGGAATGGTGCGGGAATTTTATCCACAGCACCACATGGTTAGTGTGTACCTCAGTGAGTTGGTAGCTTTTGGGAAAAAAAAAAATAAAAATGGTTTTGGTACTTCTTTGAGAAGAGCTCTTGCTTGGTATTCTTCACATGAGTAATTTATATTAATATGCTGTATCCATTTAAGAGAAAAGACATGCCTGAAAGTAATTTCTGTTCTTGAATGTAATTGACTGTGAGTGTTCAATAGTTTACATTAACACAAGATATGGTTTATTTCTCTCAGGATGTTCTCTCATCAACCAGTCTGGATTTTTCAGGGATGATATCGTTAATCTAACTAGGTGACTGAAATATGCTGGATAATCCAACTTGATGGAGAGTTGCAGAAATCCTTTGAGATGGGCGGGAAGAATGTTCTGTACAGGATGTCAGTCAGCAGAATATTTGTAAAGAAGTAGTGATACAGCTGAGAGGTAGCAGTAGTGAGGAATAGCTTTTCTAAAGCATAGGATTACTCAGAGCTTGGCAGATGTGGTTGTTAATTCTTCTATATTTTATCATTAAAATACTGTGATTTGGTCCCGTATTTGGCTCTTGGCCCGTATTTGTTCTGTAGAAGAGAAAACAAGCTAGTTGCAAGCTACCTGTACTGTTTGCATAGTACTTCCAAGCCTAGAATATCTTCCCAAAAAATGCGTACCTTCAGTCTATCTTTTGTACATGATGGAGGGCAAATACTGTGGAGCCTTTGTGTTAGGAAAATGCCCTAGCTATCACCATGGATATATTACCATGTTCATTGCTATGACTGCTTTCATACAAATCCTGCCCGTAGACCATCTGGGCTGTAAATTCCCCAAGTGCAGCATATCCTTATCTAAATATGGGAAAAGCAAGAATGGTGAAAAATCCTAGTTTATCTTGGTGTATCCTGCCAAGAAAAAAAAAATTGCTTTTCTATCAAAACTACAAAACCATCTGACTTCCATGACCTCATTGTTACACAGACTTTGGTGAAAAGGCCTGTATATTTTCTAACTTCAACAAGACTAGAAATGAGGACAGCTTATTCATACAGCTGAAGACTGCTGGATCAGAACTTTAGAGGCCATTTCTTCATTAGAGGGGAAAACTGTGCCACATTTATTACAGGAAATTTTTTCAGGATTTCATGCAATGCTCTTGATGTGGCTGCAAATGCCGTGTGAATCCCTAATAAGCTATAAATCACTGCACTGCTATGTTTTATTGTTCTGTGATTATTAATATCTTCATTCCATATTATTTATTTCAGATTGCCAGAATAACACTGATGTTAACTTCTCCAGGATCAGAAGAGCATCAGAAGAAACAGATCTTTTTTTGGAAACCAACCATGTTTCTGAAACGCTAGATACTCACCAGCAATCAGCACTGGTGTTTCCAGCTAGGATATCATGTGAAGTAAGGCTTTGGGGTGGTAAAATCTTTGGGGTAACTGTTCCTCTGCTGTCCCTGCTGTAATCTCATTTTTACTCTGTCAGTATTGAGAACAAATAACAAATGAGGAGCCAAAATGAGTGTGCCTAGCTTGCAGTGGTATTTGTTTTGCTTTTGTGTCACATCGACAGTGCAGCCAAGAGAGTTGTAGATAAAATACATTCAAAAGAGTCTCTGAAAAAGAATTTTATCTAATTTTTTTTGGCGGTTTGGGTAGAGATATTACTGTCGTCAGGAATTGCATAAGGGAAGGGAATATGAATGGAAGGACTTCTCAAGAGATGTGAAGAGTCTTTTGGGAAGAATCAATGTATTGGGACTTGCTTGTGTGTGTTAGGAAGCTTCTGTATGTATGCGTTTTAACTAATTTTAAGTCGAAATCTGAAATGGTTTTATGTACATATCTATGTGCCTTTCTTACACACACAGATGTTTGTATGTTTTTACTTCAGGTTTGTTGAAAGAAAACATGTGACAGTGTAAGCAGGAAGTGAATGATATCTAGATATCCAGAAAGGATGATATCCAGTGCTACGTTCCTTTGTACATATAGCAAATAGTCAGATATGTACAGGTGTACATGGAGTGTCACGTATTATCAGTACACCGTTCCATAGGTCAGGCCTTGGTAATAGATTACCGGTTTAATAATGAAAGACATTATATATTTTGACTTATTTAGTTCTCTTACAGGTTATCTTCTCTATAAATTACTCCAAAGCCTGGATGCTTTCAAAGAGAATTGCAACTAGACATCTTTAAAATAAATTTTATCTTGAAAAATGCTGTTGTCTTGGCTAGAAATCTCCATTACGGAAATTGAAATACTATTATAAACGATAGTGTCTTGCTAAAGATTTTATTTGTGGATTAAATTTCTGTTCATCGCAGTTTAGAGCTTTTTGTGATGGTGTAAATGCATATTTTTTCCGCTGAAAAACAATAGCAGTGCCACAGAGCAACAGTCTAAAGATAAACAGAATAAAATTATAGGTCAATATGTTTCTGTAAATCACTGTAATTTAAACCACTGTTACTTGATGGAGAAGTGTGAAGCTAAAAGAAAAAAACAAACAACAAAAACAACCAAAAAAACCACACCCAAGTGCTTCATCCTAAAACTTCTTGCTAGTTCTTTTTCTGTTTCAGTCTACCTAAGACTATAATTTGCACTTCTAAAATTGATTTCTACCTCTAAAGATGACTTTATAATGATAGATGATTTTATAAAATGGTCTTTTAGAGATAACTTATTCCCATTATTTCACTGTTGAGCTTGGGAAGTTCTAAGGGAGTATAATTCCTCGTGGTTCAGCAGGCACAAGAGGGCTGTTTGCTCGATTTATTCACTGTTTCTGTGTCACTTTTAATTCACTCTAAAAATTATGTCTGAAGTATATTAGATTCTTATTATCTTGAATGTCTTTTTTCTAGGCTATAAAATGGACAGTAATAATATATATCTACACGTATCTTTCAAATACTGATTTAAAAGGTTATTAAGTAAGTTGAATTTGAAATGTTACATATTGTGGTGTGTTTTATATGAAAGTATTGTTAAAAGAACTTTTTGTTCAATTTAGACCTTAATTTACATTTTACACTTTCAATATTACTGGATGAAGGACTAATGTGAAAATACTTTGAATTTTACAGAACCCTGGTGAAATATTTATTTTGTTGAAAGATGAAACTGATGATGAAACTTTAGAAATTGAATTCATAGCAGACAATCAACGAATTAGGACACATCCAGCCTCTTGGAATCAGAAGGTCAAGTACATGAAAGCCTTGGGTAAGAGGCAATTTCTTTAAGTAAATAGGACATTTTAGCCTCCCTTTGTTTTTTTCTGATAACTAGTTTCACTTCCCAAAGTAGACTCTAGGTGTTTCCTGTATGTGGGTTTTGCATAAAGAACACTTATTAATAATACAGAGAGAGAACGATTTATGGGAAACAAAGTTCTATTAGAATGTTTTTATGTGGTTAAATGGCAGATGGCTCTCTTAAAATGTCATTAATTAATCACGGATTAGCATTCTTCAAAATTACTGCCATAAAATGCAAAGTTAATATTCTTTTCTTATTACTACCTTGCTAAGTAATGCAGAAATCTAATGCAGTAAACTTACATTACTCTCTATAATTCTTACTGACACAGGAAATAATTTCTTTTCTTGCCTATTTCTTCATGCCCATGTCATTTCTCTGTATCACTCAGCTGTACTGTTTTCTGTCCTGCTCCTGTATCTATAGTTTATTTTCCTTATTTTGCCTGGAAGATGCTTAAGCAAAAAAAAGAAAAACAAACTCCCACTCCTTTTATGACTTCTAGAAAATGGTTTTAAGGGCCACACCACACCAATCCTCATTCACGTGATTAGAGTTATGAATTAAACTATATTCCATCTAAACATTCAGACTTTGGCTTGCCACTCCATTGCATGATACGAATTCCAAAAATAACTTACATAATAATTTGTTTTAAACTATTGTAATAGAACATTAGGTGGGGAAAAATGCATGCTACAGTTTTGAACTAGGGCTTCTTGCAGCTGCCTTTGAGTGGCTAATTGTGCAACCAGATTTTTGATGTGAACACTGTCCATGCATCCTGAGAGTGAATTCGTGCTACATAGTTTGGCCCTTTTACATTTTCAAGGTTGCCCACTTGAATTTTTTTTTATTATTATTATTTTTTATTTTTTTTTCTGGCAAGGGAGTTTTAATTTTTTAAAAACTGAGCTAGTGCTGATATACTATAGCAGTGTTCCTGGCACAGTGAATACTAATGAATTATGAAATATGCTCATAAAGAAGGCTCATCCTTCATGTTCAGAGGAAGTTATGCTTAAAGTGACAGGCTATTATCTTTCCTTAGCTTTTACTAGGTAAACAAGTGAAATGGAAGCAATTATACTCTAGTCTAATTCAAATCAAATGTTGAGAATCTTGCCTATAATGAAGAAAATGTTTCAAAAGGAAAATAGCAATTGGGCAGTTCATAATAAATGAACTTTCCTATGATCTATAGGAGCTGATAACAGGTCATCAATCAAAGGCATGTTTGAAATGTGAAGCATGCATACTATTTTCATTGGCTTTCTAACTTGAAGTAATACAATGTCTTTGTTTCATAAAGATTTGCAGAGTTATATTCTCTTCTGACAGTTTTTGAACATTAGACTGACCTGAATACAAAACTGCATACATTGAATCATCTGTGAAATACAAATAAGGTTCATTGCTACTTTGCATTTTCTCTAATATTTTCCTCTGCTCTTTTACTCATTCCCTGAGACCTCTGATCTGTGATTGTAAAATCTTTTCAGCTATTTTTTTCTGGTTTGTATTTTATAAGATTTTCCTGCTGGCCCTGTGTATATAAATATCTACTGCGGAGGAGTCATTAAGGCCACGGCACAGATTGAATATTATACTGAACTAGGGGAGATTGAGAATATACTCAAAAAATTGGCTGATCCAATAGCTTTTGCTTGTCAGGTAAGTTGACCTGTCTTGTAAATGAATAAGGAAAGAGGAATGTAAGTGCCAATATGAGTTAAGGAAACATGCACCACGCTGTAAAGCCTGTATTTTGATTCCATAGGCAAGAATAATGGCTCAATAACGGACCCCGGATTAGAGGCCTGTCTTTGAGATGTCTAGCTGTAAGCAACCATGCAAGTGAAAACAACTTCTGTCTCTCTTGGTTTTGCTGTTGTTTATAGACACTGACATAAATATTCTTGCTGTTGTGTATACCCAAAGGACAGCATCCTGCATTACAGCGGATGAAAATAATAACAGACAGTACTACTTAATACTGCCCTCCCTCAATTGAAAGTGTTCTTTTGTGTGTATTATAAAAACAGTAACAACAAATATTTTTAAATCACATTGTATTTGGAAGATAATTATTAATTCACCAAGAAACAGGATTTTTCTGGCATAATTTATGTGGAAGACGTTAGATGGCTATTCATATAGAGTCTGTATACAGGTGCTGAATTATCATTCATGTGGTTTGCTGGTTGCTGTGCAGATACTTTGCATATATTTAGAAGAATTTGTGTTTTGAAGCTGGGCTTGAAATCAACTTAGCAGACTGCAGTGCTCTGCAGTATCTCCCTTATTAACAACACATACAAAATAAGAAAAGAAAGCATATGATAAGAAAAGATGACATCTGATGTATAGTTTGTTCAATGGTGGGTAGTCCAAGCAGACATGTCATGATGTCTATATTGTAATTGCAAAGCCAGAACAAAAATAATAGTCTCTGTTTCTAAGGCAGACAGTCTCATTTTCTTGTGACAAATCTACCTTATCTAACACCTAAGGCATTACACTTATAACGAAAGGATTAATAAAAAGTGATATATTGTATTATTAGTATTCTGTTAATAATGGAGGTAGATTCCTTCCAACTACAGTTCACTTCTGTTGTAAGAAAGCAGGCTTGTTACACAATAAAAACAAGGTACCACTAAATACAAGTGTGCTCTTAAAGTCTCAGTAACAGTTGTATACACTTCTTAAAGTGTAGATTAAAAGACATTGAAATTGAGCTTTCTCTATAGGTAAGGTTTAAAATTTTATGCTGAAGAAGTATGTTGTAATGACTTAAAAATAATTAACATGGTAACCTAGATACCTACAGCATGTCGGAGATGCATTGAAGACTTCTTCGTGTTATTCAGGAGTGTGACCCTGCATTTAACCAACATGGCTAATATTTAATAAGATGCATGCAATTCCAATTATGTTCAGATTTAGAAATAACTTTATGCAGAGCAGTAGTGCACACCAGGGAATACAGCTGCAGAGTTATGACTGTCAGTTGTGCTTAATAATCTGGACTTCTTTTCTCATCTGTGTTATAAGCAGGTGTTTAAATGAAGATACGCTCTAGGCCTGGCTCTTAATTTCACTTGTGTTGAGACCTTAAAAATTAAAGCCAAGAAAACTTTTATTATAAAATAAATGATGCAGTCCAGCCAACATAGGGCTTTTCTGTGAGAGAGTAAATTAGTAGTAAGTTGTTTACCTGTTTGTATATGAGGTAGAAGATTTGTCATAGCATTTGATTGTACCCAATGGGCCATGGAGTGAAGCAGATGAACTAGGTAGAGCCAAGTTATTTCTTCAGACTCTTGAAATCTTTTGAATGTTCTCGTAAATATGATTTAATGGCAATAAGATGCATTGTAAAGATAAAATTTACAAAACATGATTTAACTTAAATCTTAAAAAATGTACTCATGCAAGGAAGAGAAGAGCCTTACTCTAATTAGAATTACCATCAAGTAGCAGGAGTAGTAGCAACTTTTGTTTAACTGGCATAATTAAAACCTATGAGACCATCAGCTTGCTTGCAGAAGTATCCTGGGGCAGCAGTGGTTTCTCTATGCGTAGTAACATGCAAACACAATAGAAAACAAAGTAAAAATAAAGTAGAAAAACTGACAGCAGTTCTGATCAAAGCAGTAACATTCTGTGATTCAAAGAAGAGTTGAAAATTTTCATGTATGTTTGCAACCTGAGGAGTATCTTGTTATTAAAGCTAAAAGACCTTTACAGTGTTATGTGGCATATTGCAGGTTCTTTTTGAGATACTTTAAGCTGATATCAAGATGGAGGTGGTTGTTGTTTTCTTCCTACCCAGCAAGTAAAATCGAGAAACAAAATAACCCCAGTGACTAGGTTTACAGCCGTCTATTCCTTTTACAGAAAGTCAGGTAGAGTATTGTTGTACCTCTTTATTGATATTTTTAGAGAGGAACTGCAGATTAATGCCAGCTAAATTGTGATATTAGACCTATTTTAGCTTGAAGATCATTACAAATTATGGTTTTAGATTAGATTCTTTTCCACATGTGACACTATTTCTATTTGCCGTGTTTGTCTGAACTTAGAAGAATATTGCCCACATAAGGAAGACATTTCTAAGAACAGTAAATAATAATAGAAACAATATTAATTGTCTTTTTATGGAAGTAAAATAATCTTATATTTTAAGGATTTTTTATATTAAATTAGTGTTGAAATAGTAACTAAATCATTATGGTACATAAACTTGCTATTAGAACATATTTTAAAAGGCCTAGGTTAAAGGCCATGTGTTTTTTGTTCTCTCATATCCATATAATTTTCCATTCAATAAATTGTCTTAGGGATTTTGTGTGCTTATATAGTAACCCTGTCTACAAATCTGATCATAAAATTCTTGCACTTTGTAACTAAACTCTTTTGTATTTCATTTTTTAATTTCATTAATGTTTTATTCCAGCGTTCTGGAGAATTTATATGCTGTATTGTTTTTCCTAACTTTCTACCAAATGCAAGTATAGATTCAAATATTTGCATATATTTAGCCAAGGTTTTCTGGGTGCAATTTTCTTAGTTTTTTGAACAAAAAAAAAAAAGATGGTGACAAGGTTGTATCTTTATTATTGAAATTGAGATTTCCTGTTAATTTAAGTGACTTAACCTTAAAAAATCTTTATGATAGACTTGGTGAATAATACTGCTATAACTGAGAGATATGATCCATGAGGGAATGCTTTTATGATGGTTATGAAACAAGATTCCAATTAGAGTATATATTATAAAAAAGAAGAATAAAATAAACTGTAGTCTTTTCAATGAAAATTTGCAAGAAATAGCTGTATGTCCTATGTAGTGATAGGAGGTATATGCCTTAACTTGATCCTCTCAGATATTTCCTGTAAAACTATTTTTAATAGTTTTGAAGTCTAAGTTATGTCAGCAACTGTTATATTTTAAAATATTTCTTTCTTTTTATCTAAACATGAAATTTTTACATAATTTTTTCAGTGGGAAAAATTGTGATTTTTTTAAGTCTAGCCCTTTTCTCTTTATCAGATATTTAGATGTCTGATATTTAAGAACTACTGGAGTACATATTTTTGTCAACGTGAAAGCATATGCTACTTTCCTGGCTGCATGGGCCATGTTTCACTGGCACACATCCTAAGGGTTTTGTTAGTAGTTATTAAAGAATATGTATCATGATTCATAGAAGCATCAAAACATGTGCTTGGTCTTTTCCTTTTTTAAAATGAAATGTTTCAGAAGCCCAGCTGTGATGGACATCACTCAGACCTTCTCTGTGGTTCACAGCTGCTTCCTATCACTCTGGAAGGCTGCAGGGGGTAGATGAAGAGGCTTGGGGAGGCCTGAGGAGGCAGAAGCTTCTGGATGTATATAGACTTAAGGCACATATTAGCTCTTGCAGAAGTGCTAGGAGTGAAGTGAAGAGTGGGGAGCAGCCATCTGTGCTTTAGGGGGCTTGGGGAGAGCTGCTTGGAAACCAGACTCCTGGAAAGAACAACTTGCATATAAGGAAAAAGTAATTCTTTTACTTCCTTTCTTACCTGTTTTAAAGTCTATTTTTTTATGCAAGTGAAAGGTGGATTTTCTTGAAGCTCAGAGTTTCCTTAAATGTGCTTAGCTTGCAGTCATATTTTTCTAGGCTTTGGGAGGGTCTTTAAGAGGACCTTTAAGTGCATAATGTTGTTGGCCTTTCTTGCCTGGGTGGAATATGCCAGTGTGGTGTATCTGGAGTCCATAAGTGCTCTGAATAGTAGATTCTAAATCTCTACCCTTATCTCCTAAGACTTTATGTTGGTATGGAGCTTTCATCTTTTATCTGGAGAGCACAGAATGGTTATATTGCCAGTTTTGCCTCACTATTATTTTTGATATTATCTTCACATAACTAGTGGAACAGAAATCAGCATTGGTTTTAGGCTCCCCTATATGTGACATGTTTTTATAATTTTATATATATGTAGGTAATCAAACAATTTTTTTCTTGCAGTGTCTTGGTTGTCAAGTTAGTTCTTACATCTGGTTAACAAGATGATTTGTTAAATCACGGCTTGAGCCTTTAGACTTTGACTATACTACCTGTGTCTCTTCAAATAGGTCTTGATGTAATGATACTTCTTACATAAGACCTTTTGTATCATATTGCTACTTTTTTACAGTTTTTAAAAAATATGGTGTATCTTCCTAAGAGTGAGTTTGTATTCATTTCATTTGAATAATTTGATTTACTACAGATTTAGAATTAGTCTTCTATACAACAGAACAGACTTGGAATTTTTTCACTTGGATGAACTTAAAAAATATATACATACCAAATGTACTTTCTCTCTTTCTTGCAGCAGGCTTTTGAATTCTCTTCTGTAGAAAAACTGGACAATATTTTGACTTTGCTACTGAAAATCAAGATGTCTGCTTATGAATTCAGCACATGCCAAAGTGAAGAGTGCCATCAACTAGCCAGTGAGTGCTTTCTCATATACACTGATTAATAAAACTTAAAGTATTGAAAGTATTGAAAAATGAAAACCAATTAAATAGTTTGAGGGGTAAAACTATGAGAGAAGTGGCTCTGTGATAGCAATTATGAGAGAAAAAGCTATCCATCGATGAGATGAACTATTTTTATATCTTTTAAATGGCAGATGAATCAGCCATTTAAAAGATACAATTTCAGCCTATTTTCATTATTCTTATACTTGCTGCTTTATCCCTAGGGGTTGAGAAGGGCCATCTTATGCCAGAATTCCCATTATTGATTTCCAACGGGGATAGTGGCACCCTGCAGTTTAAGGTGCTTGATTGAAATAGATGCACATTGCTACACTGTGTACATTAATATTGATATC
Source organism: Nothura maculosa (assembly GCA_032353885.1). Taxonomy (NCBI): domain Eukaryota; kingdom Metazoa; phylum Chordata; class Aves; order Tinamiformes; family Tinamidae; genus Nothura; species Nothura maculosa. The sequence continues at coordinate 869,952 of JAUBOD010000033.1, read as the reverse complement.
CGTATTTTGATTTTTCAGTGATTACCCAGATGTGATATTCTGAGATTCTTGTCCATTTCCAGATTTTACTTCTAAAGCCTTAAAAGCCCCTTGAGCTCTCTACAGAGAGCTTCTAGTGAGACTTAGGATCAAGCAGTTCGTTCATAAAGCTTTGAGATGTGTACTTTTTTCCTCCAAAAGCTGGAGCCTTTCATGCGTTGAGCACTCAATGAGCTGTAATTAATCTTGGGGCTTTTCCTATATATGATACCTGTAGCTTCTTTTCAGAGAAGACAGATGGAATCACTTAAATCTGTTTTATCTTTTAGCTTGAAAAATTTTTAAATACATCATTCTGAAATTGTTTCAGTGCTCTAGTCATTTGCGTAGCTGAAGAGGGCAATCCTGCAGATTTATTTTAACGTTATGGCAGGGACATCAAGTATGCGACTGATAAATTGCTCTATTTTTGACTTCTAATTAGGAAGCCAAAATGAACAAAAAATGAAGAACTCATTAATTTTAGCGGTTATTTTAAATATTGCATGATTTGACTTTATTATATGAAGTTCATGATGGATTATAAAATTAAGACTGCAAAAACTGATATAAAATCTAATAGGAAAAATGCAAATACATCTTTTTGTGATGCTCTGACTATACTGATGGTGGCTTATACCAGGGAATCACTGGGTGCAGGTGCTTGTGAGTGGCTGATGGGTAGGCTGGCAAAGCTAAGGTTTCCCTGATTCTTTCTTTAAAACAGAAACATCAGACTCAAAGGAGGTGGCCTGGGCTTTCAGCTGTTAGCAAAAACAATAGGGAGAAGACAGACTGGAGAAAAGAAGATAAAGTTTTAAGCATTCTGCTTTGGTTTAATTGGTATTGACAATGTAGAACTGATTTTAATTGCCTTTTAAGTTACAGAGAAAGACATGTTTTCTATCAATTGTTTTGGAAATAGAAGTGTATCTTATAAAACCTGCAGAAATATCAGACTGTTGGCTCCTGTTTGCTTAC
>JAUBOD010000033.1:845412-866283 GCA_032353885.1 Nothura maculosa | reverse complement strand
AAAAAATCTTCCTAACAAAGTATATGCATCATTTGATTAGCTATTGCTGTTTAGATTGATTATAAACTTGTCTAAATGAAGTCTTGGTGTAAAATTTTAAGTCTAAATCATAGAAAGTGATAAATCTGATTTTATACCATCTTATTTTTCGCAGAAGTCACTTCTTTGAGGTTTATGTGCAAGTGTCTGCAAGCAGTAAAAAAATTGTTTTCATCTTCCCATGATTGCACTCTCAAGTGTGAATACCTATACCAGCTGTGAAGTAAAAACAACTTTATCAGCATTAGAGATAACATAAGTGTTTCTCTGTTACTACCCACTTTCAATTGGCCTGGTTTACTATCTCACACAGCTAAAAATTATATCATGCTTCAAGTTTGCCAAATGTGTAATATATTACGCTAGAAATATTAGCTCCAAAGCCATATAAGAAAAATGACTTGTGTCCCTAGTAATAATGCACTTAAGAAGAAAAACACTGAGTGTACTTCTGTAGTTGCTGAGCAGGTGAAAATAGTATTTGGGTGGCTCAGAGCCAAGCAGAACTTGGTTTAACCCTGTTCTGTAAATTTCTCAATACAGTTGCAATGTTGAAATTGCTCATTATTACATGAGAAGTAGCTTTGTGCTTGGCTGTCTGTTTTTGAAATTGTTATCTGTGTTTTACCATTCCTCAAAGGAATAACCCCAAAATATTCATAGTAATTCATCACTTTATCTTAAAACAGCAGTAAGACTCCAGAAAACAAAAATGAGTCTATTACAACATCTTTTGAATTTGTCCAAAATCCTGGAAAGTGTCTTTCATTTGCTTTTGTACTGGGAAATCCTTAGGAGAGAATAAAATCCCTTCTCCTGGGAAGGTAGAGGGAGAGAAGCAAAAGGATAAGTGATAACAACATTGCATTCCAAGCTGGCCCTCTGCTTTGCTGTTATGGCTGATGTGTGGTCAGTTCACTGGTGCTGCACCTTTCCTGGTGTAGCCTGATAGTTCCTGTGACCAGCAGGCTTACTGGTTTTTGGCAAAAATGGATTGTAGGAGCTGTGGAGCTTGCACACTGGATCATCTGTGTGCAGTGAGTTCCCTGTCCTCCATTAAAATGAGAATCTCTTTTCTGGCTTGGACACTGCTAGTCTTTCCATGGAGTGCTATGGACACATAAGGCAGAGCTGGAGAGCTCTGCTGACATACAAGGAGGTGATCTCCTCATTTGTGTCAAAACAAGGCACAAGGAAGATCACATCGTGTTGATCATACCTCTCCGCATACAGCTCTATGAATGGAGTGAGGAGGGAGGTGAAGAGGAGACTCCAAACTCTCTCTTGGCAACCTGTTTCAGTGCTCTGTCACTATCACTATCAGTTTTGATATTTTGTTGTGAATGAGTGGATAAGTGCAAGCCTTTGATGATGAAATCAAAATATTATATTTTAGGGGGAGTTTTTGCTGAGGAGACCTGTGAACCTCTTGTCAGCTGGTGGACAAATCTGAACCTGTGATTTAAATGAGGTGTTTGAACTTTGAAGAGTTTATTCAATCGGATCTCTCCTCTGCCTTCCCCTTTACCCCTTCCCATTCCCTCAAGTTGCTTGTGGAGAGGGTTCCTGTGAGCAGTGTTTGGTGTCTTTTGTTTTGGATTTGGTTTGGGGAATTTAGTTTTATTTTAGTGTCTAACAAGGTTATTTTCTTTTTTCACATATTCTGTGAGACATGCTGCCTGTAACGATAGCTTGCAGGCACATATTGCCTTTAGGGATCAGGAAAAAATCACTTTTTTAGTAAAGCGTTTAGGGTAATGGTTGAGCATGGAAGAGCTTGGTTTTAAGGAGGGGAAAAAAGGCTAGATGTTTCATTTTAAAGCATCATAGACATTAAACTTAACATATTTTTCTGTATTTCTATGTGGAATGTTATGCAAGCTAGAACCTCGCACTTTAACTGTGATTAAATCTTATGTTGTAGGTGTGCAAATGAGAGTAGAAGGCAGTTGTTAGCAATTCAGTGTTTTAAACGTCTTTGCAATTTTTAAGAGCACTTGATTCCTAGGAGAATTTTAGACAAAATGTTCATGAATTTGGAACAAGGAAATTGAAAAGACTGCTATAATAATATCTGTGATCTTAACTGTATCTGTGTTGGTAAAATCAAGGGATTTTCAGAGGTCCTGCTGACTATTTTGTGACAGGGAAATATCAGCAAAGATACTTTGTAAGAAAGATTGTTCTGTTCTTTCAGTAGCATTTAGACTGGAAAGAATCATCTGAATCATTGCTAACTTTTGAACTGCTTTGAGTGTTTTTAAAAAATGCATGGCTAGACTTGAAAAAATGTAAATACAATCTTTTGCATAAATGAGAAAATAAAATTGGCCTTGTTACCTTGTATGATTGATGCTGTTGTATAAATCTGGGACATACCTGCATTTGGACCATTTGTCTTTAAAGAAGCTTGGAAATAAATATGCAATAAATTGCTTAGGTAGATAAATACTCTATATTAGCCTAAAGAGGTGTTAGAAGGAATATGGTTAACAAAAATAAAATGAAGTCCTGCTTATAGTCTCCTCTGATGGGGCCAGAGGCAGTGAAAGTGAAATGTACTAAGTCTGACATAAATTGCAGTTCCATGTAGGATGTAGTTTTTATGCTCAGCTGGTTAAGATACTATTGAAGGCAGAAGTATAGGAAAGATTCAAGAGTTTCATGCGTTTTGAGAGCTCCTTGTCATTGTATGCACTATGAGTTTTTGGGGTTTCGTTTGTTTTTGATCACAAGAGCATGAATCCGGTAGCCTAGGAACAAAGCATTTGCAGGAGTTTAAGGAGAGACTTTCCTGAAGGGGAAGTATTCCACAGCTGTCCACCAGAACAATTCCTTGGGGATTTCCAGCAGCTTTCCTGTGCAGACTGTTCTAGTGACTCTATTGTTAACTGCAGGATGGCTTTTATTTCTTCTTCCTCAAATAGTCATCTTGGGAACCCCAAAGAAAAAGTGAAATGATGTAAAATTACCTTGTTAGCTCCAAGTTGGCTGCACAAGCACCAAAGCATGTGACAGTCTGGTGGAGTCTCGCATCTCTCGGAGGAAAGTGTACAAGTGTATGAGTAAGTAGTACAAAGCAGGTTTCCTGTGTCAGTGTGACACTCAGTGAGGAACCTGTCTGGAGTGTGCAGTTTACAACAAATCTTACAAGTTGTTGAGTACAAAGGAAATATTAAAAAAAAAAAAAAAAGGGGGGGGGCATCTTCTCATTGCCCTTTTTCAGCCACTATGGGGTTGGAGGATGCAAGATTAATAAGGGAAATTTGACTCTAATGGCAGAAAATGAGGAGAAATTAGGAGAGGGGAAAGCCATTGTTCAAGTTAGTGGCTAATATTGTCTATGAGTCCAAGATGCACACTTCTTGAGTGACATTGTGAGATATGAAGGTAATTCTTTGATCCCAAAACTCTAAAGAAAAATACAAGAAGCAAGGATTAACGAGTAAGGTTAGGTAAAAGATTTGTCATATCCTTAGCAGTCTGAAGGTTCAAAGCTCCACATAGCTGTAATGGTGAGCTACCAGATTTCCCTTCAGTGGTAATTTATGTCTTAATTAGGAAAATTGTCTTTAGGCTCTATATCAATAGAATGACCATTAGCAAAAGACACTTCCCAAAGCTACCAAGCCCATTATGTTAAACTGCTTAAAAAAAAATCCGTTTCTGTCCTGCACAATACTGGTTCTGTTTAACAGAGCCAAGCAGAGTTTCCATTTATAATTCTGTCTGAGGCCCTTGCACAGAAGGCACACTTATTCTTTGTTTTGCCTTCTTTCCATATGCACCCATCTATTGTTTTACAATATATGAATCAGTATTTCATTGCCAAGACTGTAGGGTGCCTAGCAATAATCATTTGCTTTTCTTAGATTTGGTGCAACCTAAGAAATGGTTTAGAAATTCTACAAATTCAAAAGAGTACAAAGTACTTGACATATATGTTCAGTCTAACAAAGACAGCCAATATGTTAATGGATTGCTTTGTAATGCATGTTTAATATCCTTTACAATCATTAGATTCCAAATTCTATGCTGTAGACAAGGGCAGCCCTCCTCAACCACGTGAGCTGTGTGCCAAAAGTTTGATGTGGCTGGCAGCAGCAAGGTACATCCATTAAAGGGTTGAGAGTTGTTTTCAGGCAGCAGAAGTTAATGCTTCTGTACAGCTCTTACTGTAAATGAAACATGGCTTGTGAGGCACATAACTGGATCTTAGCACTGTCTGATGATGCCATCTTACTAATATTGCCTAAAGACATCTGGCAAATCTGAGAATGCAGAGGGCTGGAGTGAGGACTTGGGGGAAGGCTTGCTGCAGCAGTGCAACCTGAATGCAGCACACAGCAATCTGTTGGCTCTACAAGATCTGCAAGTTATAGAGTTACCAGTGAAAAAAAATTGTACAAAACACTGAAGGTTGCATATTCTTGATACTCACAAGTCTTACTGTAATGAGATTTTTTTCTGCTAGGTAGTTGGAGTTTATTCTTTTTCTCAGCTTTAGTGGGATGAGACTGGAAACTTCTAAATTGATGTGGGCAAATACATTAAAAGTCATGCAAAATATAAAAGGATATAGAAGCCTTTAAGAAAAGTAAAATCCGAAGGAGGAAGCATATAGGTATTTTATACCTACACTAAATAAACCATATGATTGGAGATATAGCTAACACTTATAAAACAACAAAAGGATGGACCACATAAAGTGAGAGCTCATTTTTGGTTGCATATGGAAAATTGCCTCCCTAGAGACAAGCAGACAAAGATTTGTTTACATTGCTATGGCAGGGAGAATTATATATTCCAAATTGTTATGTTCATTTCCCTAAGAAAGCTTTGGAAGATCTTTCGATATCCTTCAAAGAAAATCTAGATCTAAACCAGCAGCTATAGCTAACAAGCCAGTAAAATCATACTTAGATCCATGTTAAATCCTGAAACTTAGCAGAAAGATGCTAATGAATCGTGGCTTGTGCTCTTGGAGGTAGAGGGCAGTTGCTCTGTGTAGAACGAGCAATATGAACACTCAGAACTTAGAAATGCTAAGAGTCAGCCTCTGACCCACTGAGCTCATCCTCTTCATCTTAAAGAAGAAGGAGACAAATGTTTTGATTTTTTACACATTATTCCACACTTCAGTTAAATGTAGGTAGAGAGATGATGCCAGACTAGTAGCTTTGAAGCAGTATTGTTTGTTTATTCGTAAGCAATGCATCTAAGGAATTTCAGCCCTCATGATATTTGGAAGCTGTGAGTCTAGATGTGAGCTCAAACACAGCTGAGCTCTGAAAGAGGCCAGAGCCGTGTGTGTCACGTGGCTAAACCAAGAAAAAGACAGATTTAATCTGTGGTTTTGATCCATTTCAAATTATGATCATTTTTTTTCAATATGGTACTGCTTAAGGATGAGGTGCAATGTTGTCATAAGTTTCATTATAAGCACAAGAGTTTAGGAGACTTTAACATCATAAATAAGGCACTCTTTCTTCATTGTTTTGTTTTGGTTTTTGGTACAAGTTTGTATCATTTTGGCTTAGTGAGTGGGTGATTTTGTCCCAGGGAATTAAGTAGCTAAAGAATCAAGTCTAATTGAGTAGAAATTTATGAAGAGAACTTTGTAGTCTAGTTTAAAAAAAATCTTCAAAAAAATAGCTTGAGGAATTTAATTCCAATGTGCATATATAATAAATGGGGCTTTTAAATGTATAAGTGCTTCGTAGAAGTTAGTCATGAGAAGCATGCTAAGATTAGAAATCAAGCACTTAGTTATAACCTAGAATCAGAGTTGCATCAGTAATTATGGCATAGTTTACCAGGTTTAATATTTTGAAGTATTAGCATAATTATTCATAAAAATGAGATTTTATGCTTTGTCATTCATTTATTTCTGATATAGTTAAGGTCGCAGAAGGTGTCTAATATTCAGATCTTGCAGCTTGATTGATCAGATTTGACTTGGAATAAATTGCAGTAAATGCAGTGCAATAAATTTCAGTTACAATGCTGTGAGAGCTTGTAGTCTTTGACATGTATGATTTACCGTAAATGCTTTATATTAAAGCTGCCTTAAGCTTTGAAACAATGTTGTTTTGGAATGCAAGTACTGCCTTTAGCACCTGTAATTTTAATAGCTGTTAAATTTGACTTTCACAGTCTGTTACTATTCAACTTTGCAGGAAAGGCTCTGGTATGATAGTATGAAACCAGGGTTGTTGATGTAGTTGTAAAAGGAGTCAGTTCTAAAAGAGAATTTGCAAGAATCTGAAATAATCAGTCTTTTTTTTTTTTTTTTTTTTTTTTAAATCTGTCAGTATTTTGAAGATCTGGATGTTGTCTTTGAAATGTGCCCAAACCTTCAACTAAAGCAGGTGAAAATACCTGACCTGTCTTCTCTTATGTATAAAGATCTCAATAGATCTAAGGTTTGTGATCCCCATAGCTCCTTTACTCATAACATAAGTTTAGAGAGACTTGTCTAAATTTTGAGACCAAGTAACAAGTGCCGTTTATGCAATCGTTTTGCAATTGTTTATGTGTAAATTGCAAGTAGTTAGAGGTTCTTCCATGAGATGACAATACATTAATCTTCCATGAGTATATATGAATGAATATTTTTGCTGGAAATGCTTTCACTTTTTTTAGGCTAATAAAATTATGGTACTCATATAATATACTTGGCTATTAGTTATTTATGACATGTAAATAAGTTAAGGTCTAATGATATGCTAGTCTAGTATTAATTTTCTCTAAGGCTCTGGCCAGTGATGTTGCTGTATAGCCTTACATTTCCGTTCCATGTAGAGAAATCTATTTACATGAGAAGCATTTTCTTGTTTGCTTATTTTAAAGTATGAGTTTCCAACCTCTCTCTTCACTGTTGTTGCTCCATTTATTGCTATAAGTGGAGTTCAGAATATATACAGATGATGATGCCTGGAGGCTCTACTCCTGAAATAGCGTTTAGGTTTAGAGGAAAAAGTCAACAAGATTGCCCTTTTGAAATTACAGGTTACATTACCTAATATTACTTATGCTGCTTATCATCATTAAAAAAAAAAAAAAAAAAAAAAAAAAAAAAGAAAGAAAATGACTGGAGCAAAGGTTCAAGCATATCTTTGTCTGTTATTTTGAGTGACAGCAAACCACAGTGATACGATACACAGGAAGGAATAGCTGTTTTTTTGGTTTGTTTTCCATGCCTGGAGGAATATGAGACAGTTTTTTGATCTTTAGATCAGAAACAGGGACTTGGTAGCTTTTCAAACACAGGACACTTGAGCCAGACTGTTACACACTTGGAAGGTAAAGCAAATTAGAGCATTATTTCTAGAGAAGGAATTTATCTGTGCGATGCATGCCATAATCCTTTGGTGGAAGGAAAAGCAGATCGTGCTGTGGAAAGTAATGCAATTATTCCAGAACAGCAAGGAAAGAAGAGTAGGATATTGAGGTTAATAGTGGTGATCACAGGACAATAATCACATTATCTTGGCAATTCTTATGCCAGTGTGGGAGTTGTTAAATATCTTGTAAGTATTTATGTTCTTCAAACAGATGTGTCATGAGCAAGTCCTACAAGAAAATGACTTCTTTAAAAAAAAATGCTATTTAAAACAATTAACTGTCTTTTTTTTAAAAAAAAAAGACATGACTATTAAATTTAATTTTCAATTTACGTATAGCTTTTATTTCTGTGTGTTTGTGCAAAGCAGAAGCCTTTTTTATTCAGAAAATTTTGTTCCTTGTTATACACAGACTTGCACCTTTTCAAGTATCTCATGAGCTGCCATAATTCTGAGTGAAATACATTTCCTGGTTATCAGTAACTGTTCCACATACAGATTTTCCTTTCAGCTCCTGTGTCTTCGATTCCTGACTTAACTGAATAAACAGTATCCTCAATAGAATGATCACAGCCATATTGAATCTTGAAATGCAAGATATTCCTATGTGTGTAGACTTTCCTTTAAAAAACTTGAACATTTCTGTCACAAAATACAAAAATGAGTTCTAAATATTTTAGATGAAATCTGTGGTGTTAAAAGGCAGGTGGGAAAATAACATTTGAGAATGAGTATTTCTAAGTGCTTCCAAATTATACTTCTTCTAAGTCTAGAAGGAGACAAGGGATAAACAGCTAGAGATGAGCACTGGTAAAATGCTCATGTAAAGCTCTGTTTGCAGATCAAATGTATGTGGGATACAGAAATACATGTGGGATGGGCTCAGAGAGGAGGAGAATTGCAAATTTTTAAGTTGGAAAGTATTGAAGAAGTGAAAGGTGAAGTGCAATTTATTTTGAAATTTAGGGGAAGTCTAGACAGACTTGGGTGTTTGCACAGTGTGCTTTGCCTGCTGTAGTGCTTTTCTCTTACAAAATCTGTGGAATTTATGTAGACAAAAGATTTATAGAGTGAGATGCTACTTTGTATTGTGATGGTTTAAAATCAATTTATGGATGGATTCTTCTGTAAAGTGTATAGTAACAAATTTCACAATCGTATTAAGGCAACAGAGTAAATCCATTGACAGTGGAGATATGTTTATCCAGATTTTTGATGTATAGATAATTCATCGTATAGGCTATAATTGATAAGTCTCTCATAGCAAAGAAAATCTAGATGTAGGTGATGATAAACAGCAATCTATAAAACCAGCAGTTCTAGAAGCTGTCTGTATTTGACACCTTGGGGAATCTACATGACAGAGATCCTACTGCCCCTTTCATGCAGGAGAGGCACATGCCTTTGAGTGAATTTTGCGGATGCCTCAAAAGCACGGAGTATTTTTGCTTTCCCACTATGACGTAGATAGTAGAGAAGTCCCTTTTTGCAAAACACCATTTAAGGTAGCCAACATGCTAGGACAGATATATTTTTAAAACATACAATTTTAAATTTAGTGTTCAGAAGCATTTTTGCTATTGTTCCAATTTCCCATTGGAAAGTATGACTACCGGCAATGTCTTTTCTGTAGACCCCTTGTCTTACTCTGCTATACATAAATCTTTAATTTGACCAAATAGCTTTCCTTTGCACATAGTAATCACTGCAACTGCTAGCTGGGAAACAACACTCTTGCGCTTGCACATTTATTTTCTCTAAGCTTTGAATGTTTATTTATTTATCTTAAGCTTTGAGTAAAACAATATAGCGCTTCAATAAAACACAAGCGAACACAAGGATAAATTTGGAGAAGACAGAGGATAGCAGAGAACTTCAACATGTTTAAATTTTAAAGCTAGTTGGCACTTTTGCAATAGTCTTAATGATGAGGGTATGGTTCCTTTTTTCCAGTTTGCAGTGTGTTTGTACATGCCTAAAATGCTGTAATAATTCTATTTGAAGAAGAGCTCAGCTAACAATATTTGATGCTATCTTTTAAGCTAACACTGAAGGACAGAATCTGATTTCACAGGGCACAATAATGTTCTCTAAGCATATGTTTCTAATTTTTATAATTGATCTTTTAGATCTAGCAAGGCATTTGGAGCTGGAGCAAATACATTGAGCAGACATATGTACGTGGGAAGTGGGTTTTGTCACAGTGTTTCTTGCAAGTTTTTTCTTGAGATGCATGTGACAGTCGGTCACTATTTAGCCATCCGCATTCATGGCTAAAGAGCACAGATTTAATTTGACTTGACACATGGCAGAAGACATCTGTCATCTGTTGTTTTTATCACTTCCACCTACTTGTATATTTTTAAAATGATAGAAAAATAGAGGGAAAATATATGTAAACTTTTACTGAGAAGAAAATGTTGCCATTTTAACCTTGCATACTTAATGCTAATTTCAAAGCATTTTAAGTTTATTAGGTCTATTAGGTCCTGTTTTATTTTGCTGTTTTTATTTTGTTATAAGTTCTTTGAAAAAAATAATTTTCATCTCTTTGCAGATCTGGTGTTGATTAACTTGATCCTAATTTATGGAGAAAATGCTGCTAGTGCACTTGTTCCATTGCATTAACCTGCTAAAAGATTTTATGTACTCCATTTTTTTGTAGTAAAGCAATGCCTCTGTTGCATTTCTCCTCTTTTCAGAAATACCAGAATTATATACAGGCCTTTGACAGAGGTGAAGATGTTTTTCATATGCAGATGAGAAAAGTTCTGTCACAGATCAGTAACTATCTGAGTAGTCAGCTCTGCACAAGTTGTAGTATGGGGGAGAAAAACCTCCATAATTCTGGTGCATATATCTAGGGTAGTACTGATATAAAGACAGAATCTTGGTCTTTTTATTCACATCTCAACTCCTCCCATCTCCGGGGTCCACAGTGGATATGACTTCAGTACAGACAACAGTGCATAAGGGCATAACTTCTTGTTTAAGTTATAGACTTTTATTGGTTTGACTGTACAACTTGCATTCACATTTGAAGGTCAGAAGAGAGAGATCCTTATGTAAGTAGCCTGCGTTGTTTATACATTGGGCATTAGTGCTGCTGTGCTGACCTTTCGGTGGTAGAGCTGATACTGCCCTCAGGGTTTCAGATAATAACGCTTTCTCTGAATTCGATTGTGTCTTACAAAAATATTTGCACTTCCACAGAGCCTATGGGTAGAGGGGAAGATCAAGGGTTTATGAAAGTGTATTTGTTTCACTTTTCTCCTAGCTTCCATAGGGGCCTGAAAAACTCCCAGCTGTGGCAAAAACGCAACTTAAAAAATCAGGAGCTAAAGCAGAATAAATTTGGGAGTGGACAGAAGGAGCATTGCTGCTGTTTGGGGCAGTTTCACCTTCAGTTTCTGCAGGCCAGAAATGGGTGCTGGTAGGGAGCTGCTTTCTCTCCTCACTTTGGAGTTTGTAGGAGGAGAAGGATTTTGATGATGGACAGCAGAAGCCCAGATCTCCGTACTAACTGAGCCATATAGCTCAGTACTAGGGCAGTCATCATCACTCCTGACAGCAGCTGAGATGGGGGTGGACAAATAATTGCTAGAAGAGCATGTATATCACCAGAATGAGGCAGTCCATCAAATGTGGGAACTATTCCTACTTTATGCAGTGCTCTTGACCTCCCTTAATAGATTTTGGCTCTGTATTACCCAAGGGGGTAAGCTGTTCTGGGTTTAAGCAATCCTGCTGCCCTAATGTAGTAGAGTGAATAATGATACCTGCCTTGTAAGGAATTTCATTTTTTCTGTCTAATTAAACTAGTGAGAAAATGAGCACTATTGCACAAACACTAAATTCTCTGGTGGTTTACTTCATGAGTGTAGATTTATGTAGAATTTCTTTCTTAGTTTGAAGTGACATATTGTGTATCTGCTGTGGCATCTCTTTAGGTCAAGTGTTCAAATCTAGCCCATGGCAGCTGAGCCTAGAAGATGACAGCTACAAATTGAATTTAGCTGTTGTCCTTTGCCTTGTTTTAGAAAGTACTATCACCACTACAGTTACTTGACATATTTACTGAACATCTCAGTGGGAAGGCCAAACTATGCTCTCTTGGACCATGGGCTTCCAAGCAAAGATAACACAGTGTGGGAAATTTTCACAGTTTCTTTCTCCTAACTATGCGGTTTTTATTTAGACAATTAGTATTCAGTTCTTGATTACTTGCAAAGAAGGTCAGTTTGTCCCATGCTGATTTTTTACAGGCTAGAAGTTTTTCTATTGGGTTAGGGCCCTTTTTTAATCTTTAAAAACTTAGTCCAAATTTGTAAGCTTGCTTTTGCTTATGAATGATTTTGAGATGTAGTAAAGAAGTAGTAATGCATAGAAGTGGATATTAGCTTCAGAAGAGTTTCATGTTTACAAAGCAGAAGCAGAGAGCAGACATCTCAAGTTGTTTGCTGGGGTGGGGAGAGAACCGTGAAGCAGTTTGTTCCAAACCTTGCCTTTAAACATGTGAACCAGGAGCCAGGAGAGGGAGACAGTGGAGCATCTGGAGAGACCCTTATAGCTGATGAGCAGATCATGTAAAATGAGAAATCAGTAGTGTCAAAATTGAGTCTGACTGCCATGCTCAAATGCATGTGCTCCTCCTTTTTTTTTAAAAAAAAAAAAAAGTGTGTGCTGCTCCTTAAAGCATGTAATTAGATGATGCTAATGGAGTATAATGCTGTTTGGGCAAGTGATCCCCAAGAAGGAGTGCAGTGAGGATGAGAGCTCTATATGAAGCCTCCTTAGAAAAGATCCTGTCTGAGGAAGCCTTTGGATGCTGACTGAAGCAAATGGCACCTGAAGGACGCTTGTGTGCCAGCATGTTACCTTTCCTAAGGAAAGGGATTAGATTAACTGGTTCTAGGTGACATTGATACAGTAAGACTTGTCCAAAGTTTCCTTGATGCTGGAAAACAATTGGATAAAAAAAATCTCATACTGCCTGCATCTACTAGGTTAAAAAAGAATGCTCAACTTCTGGCTATCAAATGGTAGCAGACTTGGACAGAAAAAAATCAGAATGTCAATTGGCAACTGAGGTAATGAACAAAATGTGTGGAGGAGCAAATTTGAAAACAAATATATTTTTTTAGAAAAAGATCTCTTTTCAGCCATGAGGCTGAGTGCAGCTTGCCAGAGCTGTATTTCTGCACATGACAATGCGAGCTTACTCTTTTAATGTTTGTTCTTGCATCTCTGTGCAGCATACATGGGATATAGCGCAAAATTTACAAAGAGTTCACACAAACTGAGTATCTTTATTCTTTCAGAAGCCACCCAAACTACTGCTACTTGACAAAATGACAATAATAGGATTATTCCAACATTTTATTCTGTCTGGAGAACTATGTTGGTTATAGTAGTTGCTTTAACGTATTGAAACTAATATTCATCAACTGAGAAGGGTTTGAGTCAGATTTCAGGGTGATACATTTCACTTAGACACCCTTGGATTTGAATGTCAGGCTTGTCTTTTTCTCTCCCACATATTTGAAAGGCTTTTGGACACTGCTTTTTACATACAAGCACTGAACAATTTTACTAGAAACTGACTATTCCTCTTGTTCCTGCTCACCAACTAACACCCGCTGTGACAGTTCTACATGCAGTGTTAGTGTTTGGTTACATTGATTTAAGCTTTTAAATTTGTTGCTCTGTCTTTAGTCAGTGTTGTTTACATCAGCTCAACTGGCAAATTGCTAATAGTAAAAATCTGAAGTTGACTGTCAGCGGAAACAAAACTCTGGCTTACAACCTGTGTGTTTGCTACTATCTTAAAGGTAACATGGGAATGGTATGAAAACAGAGAGACTGAAAATAGAGGAATAAAAGATTCCAGATTCCAACCCTTGGTTAGTAACAATGGTACATTCATAACATGGAGTTTTTAAAGTATATGGAATAGTCTAGGTTTGCATTTTGAGCTTGAATCTTTGCTCCTTTGCATTTTATTTCTTTGCTTTGGATATTAATTGACATATGCTAGGCTAGAACAAGCTAGAGCAATTGTTTTTAAAAAAAAACATAAATTTGCCTAATATGGGTTCACTATTAGTAGTCACCTGTCTACTTATTTGTTCAGTTTTCTTCAGATTTCTCCCATGAGCTCTGTTCTCACATTTGAAATGACACTCTTTAACTCATAAAGCTATTAACCATGAATTTAACCCCTGTGCCCCCATATAGCCCTTTCTGAGAGAGCACAGAATGCTCTGTTTGCTTGGCATTGCTGTGCCAGGTGAGCATTATCTGACAAGCATATTCCTATTCTTTTACCTTCTGTGATAGGGCAGGAAAGAACACCAAGATGGTTCTCAATGAGTAAACAGAATTGTTTTGCCCACTGGTAAATTGCTTAGGTTGCATGTTATTGAGCGCTAGAGTGGTAGATCTTTTAAGATTGTAGATGCAGAATTAAACTGAAAGCTGTTAACTGACAGAAAGCGACCAGAAATGAAACTCACTGATGTCATGCACATGATCCTACTTTTGCTTTGTTTGGTTTAAACTAATACCACTGTTGGTATTAGTTTAATTGTATTGCTATAAGCCCTTGACTTAACAAAACATTTCAGATGAGACTTAGCTAAAGGTTATAAAAAAAGATTTAGTCATTCAACTTCTTGCTTCCCCATAGCACAAATACTCACTTAGTCTGCAGTGGACCTGCAGATCTATCTATGGCTTACTTGAAAACTCAAGGACAGGAGAAAAAAGCTCAAACAAGGTTTTTGTTGTTGTTGTTGTTGTTTCTTCTTTTTTTTAATAACATGTTTGAAGAGTATATATTGTACCAAAAGAGAAACAAGTTTGTGCATCAGAAGTGTCTATAAATAGATTTTACGAGAACTGTTTCTTGTGGTGATTATGTGGGAAGATAAATTCTTCTGTTAAAAAGAAGCTCTTTGCTTTTCTGGTGTTATATCACATAGAAATTAACCACTTAATAAAGTGGATGGTTTACATTTATTTGGCAATGTGTTTCATTAAGCAGAATTTAGGCGAAAAGTCCATCTTGGCTGGATACCACAAGAACAAGTTAAAAATGAAAAGCCACCTGTAGAAGTAGTGTAATGAAGCTAGCAATCAGAGAAACAGTACTGGCCTCCGAGAAGGCAGTAACACTTGAATTGCATCTTCCTTTTTAATATACTCAAAGTCAGCACTGCAGATGCATTTCTGCCACAGAGTACAGCATGGTAGTTTTCAGTGTCAGAGTGATTCTGAAAACCAAACTTGAAGGAGTTGGGAGGTAGCTAGTTTCTAGGTGCTCTGCTGCTTGGAAGAGTGCATAACCAGCTGTGACAGGGGAAAGCTGATGGACCTTGCATGTCTTGCCCTGATAAGTGTTTCTCCTTGTATAAAATATAACCTGAAGAAATCTGGAAAATGACCTGTGAGTAACTAACGTTTCTTTCCTTTCTGTGATATATAAAAAAGGTAAACAGTGTCCATTCAAATGAAGGGATGGTAACTGCCCTTGGAGCATCTGGTCCTGCAAAAGGATCATGTATAGCACTCTGATTAGCAAAGAATCTCTGTCTTGAGAACAGATCAAGTTTAACACAAGTTATGCAAAATGCATCAACTCATGTCTAGCAGTAGATTACAGAAACAGCTGTGACTCTTAGATGGAGAAGTACTTTGATTTAACTTATCAGTGTTCTTTAGATAATAGTGTTCGCCTTTTTTATAACACATCTGTAAACCTTTTCCTACTTTAACTGATACACTGTTGGTAATTGCAAAATTGGTGTTCATTGGGCATTTTGCCTTAAAAAGTAACTCTGGAGTTTTAAGAGTGGAGTTTTCCATTGATTCTTACACTTTATGATGATTTCACCAGTGATGTTCATGATTTATTCAATACTAGTTCATGGAGAAAAACAGACTTAGAGAGGTTTCAACAACAAGAAGCAGTAGCCAATACAACATGACAACTCAACCATCTGAACAGTCAGGGCCTTGTGTTGATAATTTTTGCAGCTCCTTAGTGTGCAGTGGAATTGCCACTAGCTTATACCTGTGTGCCATCTAACTGAAAGAACACCAAGAAGGTAAGCTGCTCGTTTTGATCACATAAGGGAGGCAAACCCCGCATTAGAGCAGCTGCCATTTACCCAGAGTAACTCCCTTAATTTCAGTGAAGTTATTGTACAGTGACACCAATGTTAAGTGCCGCAGTCTGTAGCACTGATGAAACAGACCTAACAACCCTGCTTACTGCAATACGGTATTTGCAGAGAAACATTGAGGTGATGATCGGACACCTGCGAGTAGGTCTGATGCCAGCAGCATCACAACATTAATGCCAGCTGCTCTAATGGCAGAATTTGCCTGTAATGTTTTACCCTCAGAAAGGTGATTGCTCAATTCCAAGCAAAAATGAAAAGGGTAGACAGTATTTGAATCTCAAAGACTAAAAAAGATTTATGTCTCCTTCCACTTGATATTGTTTCAGTGTTACAGCAGCATTCTTTGTCAGTCTTCCAGAGATGAGTGGTTGTGGATTCTCATTAATTGATAACGTTCAGTCTTGCAAGCCCAGTTTTCCTTGCTGTTTGATTCAGGTGGCTATGTTGAATTCTCTACTTGGACCAATCTGCTGCCTATTTTAGCATCAGTAGCTGCTTCACATTTGCATATGTACCAGAACAAGCCCCCAAAACTAACTTTAAGTGATTATTTTTTTTGCTAGAGAAATCTAGGAGGAAGTTTGACACATGACATTATCTTTTTTAAAAGACTGATGACTTTTTATGTATTGCCATTACTATGATAATGACTTTGCCATTATTTCTCTTTGTCTACTCTTTTTATGGAACTGTTAGACTTTCAGATTAGAAAAGTATTTCAGTTAGATTCCTCCTTATCTTAATTTTCTTCTGCTTCTTCCATTGTTTCTGTTAATTTATCATAGATATTATTGTTTGACATCAGAAAACTTAGCTTAAGCTCCAATCTTTCAATACAAGGCTTTCTCGTTAAGCTTATATTAAAAATTACTCCCTCCTTGAGGAAATACATGCATATAATTAGGAACATGCAAACAATTACAGTAACTGTAAAAGGCATCATTATCAGCAGATGATACAAGCTCTGTTATTTTCCATTACTTGTACAGAATTCTTTTTTTTGGCTCCCTTAGTGTCAAGGCAAAGATTTGCGTTTAAATGGAGAAAGCATGAAACAGGTCCTATAGCTGTTGGACTGTTACTTAGCAAAGAGGTGTTGTTCAGTGTGGCGAGCTTTATTTTAAAGAGCTGGTAGAAGTGCATCACGTGCCAAGAGAACACTTTCTGCCACCGCAGAACAGGAGTACGTGAGTTGAGTGTGTGCTCACAACTTTGAGTGGGAGAATGGTTTTTAATTCTTGTTTTCTTCTTTTAACAGTCGCTAGCCTCTTCCTTGATGTTTGTCTACTCTTATCTGGGTTTTATTCTTTAGACTGATTTTTTCTTTTTCTTAAGGAAATGAGGCAGGTCTCTCTCTATGAAACCTCACCCCATGTTTGCACAGCTTAAGAAAGACTCTGTCTTCCATGGCTGGTTGCCAGCAAGGCAAGGAAAGCGTTCTGATTGGGTGGGGTTTTTTTTGGTTTTATTTTTTTAAGACTAGGCTGTATATGAACCTCTGCTAAACTGATGTGGATGTTTCTGTGCAGGAACAATGCTCCAGTGGATGTCTGTGGTTACTTTGCATTGCTTTTCAAAACAAAGTACCACTTTTTTATACCACATGGGAGAGAGTAATTGCAGTTTCTTTAAAAGTTGAGAGGAACAGATACTATTGCTGCTCTCTTGTGTTAGTTAGGATGCTCCTTTTCTTCCAAATACCCTGAGTTAATGTTTGGAAAGAGAAAATAGGACTCTGAGTGTGTGATATATCTTGGTAGAGAGACTGTATGCAAAGAAAATCTGGGATTTAAAAATCACGTCTGAACCTGTGCAGTGGCTTTTGCTGTAGGAAACTACACAAGTCTCTTGTAGAATTTGCCACCTGACTTGTGCTTGACTGCAATTCTGAAGACACTTGCCCCCAATCAATACAGCTACCAGTTTTTCTGAGGTAAAATATAATTTAGGAAAGAAGGGAATTTTTTAGGAAGAACAGAAAATCATAATGGCAATATGAATGTTACATCAGTATTTCAGAACGAGCAATCTGTGTGTATATGTATTTCAGGATTAATGTAAACAGATGAGAAAATAATAAATATTTGTGTGACAGTGGGTTAACCAGCTGCCTTTGGGTACAATAGTAGTAATAATAGCACTATGCACTGTAGCATAAAACAACAGAAAGAGCTCACTGAACAGTATCAGTACTCAGGAAGGCAGACCAATAAATCCCTTGAATAGTAACGAGGCCTTGAATCAAGAGGTAGAAGGTAAGCAAGTGCACTGGTATTCTCAGCTTAATATAAGCTTCAGACTCTAAGGCAGCACCTCAGCCAACATAAATTGATTTTATGACTCCAAAGCACTGTCTGAAGTTCTGCCCTACAGAATATAATGCAGTCAAGTGTTGTTAGGTGTTTAGTTGCAAATAGCTGTAGTTATTTATTTTAGTTTTATATTATTGCATTTTTTCAATTAAAATATTTTTCTTCTATTTTAGCAATGCAAATAGCTGTAGTTAGTTTTATATTATTGCATTTTTTCCATTAAAATATTTTTTTCTTTTTTCTTTAGCAATTTATTGCAATTTATTATTTGTTTTAGAATTCCAAATGAGGTTGGATTCTTAGGAGCCAGAAGTACAGAGGCAAAATATAGACAAATATATTGAATGCCCCAAAAATAAATATAAAAAGGGATTTATTTTATTAGTTTTGGAAGGTCTTTTTAAATCAATTTGATCATCTCTGTGAATCTTGACACCATTAGCAAGAGACGTGTCCCACATTCCCGCTTAGGTGCAGTACTAAACTTTCCTCTCCCTGGAAACGTCAATGCCTTGTCATAGAAGTAAGATTGTTGTTTATTTGTTAAGATTTTAATTGAGTTATTAAATAGTCATCTGAAGTGTCTGCACTGGAAGACTGCTGAAGTATAAAACCTCAATCCAATCTCTTGAGTTTAATCATTTATTATTAGATGATGAGTTTGGTAGTGAGTGTTCCTCTATTTTCCCATCCTTCTCTCAAATATATTGCTGCCTTGTCTCTGCTTGCTCACATCAAAGACAAATCTAGGACATAGAAGACCCTATGGTTTCCAAAGTGTGCAGCTGAATTGCTGAGTTCTTACTTTGTTTTATGGGAGGGGAAATGATGCCAGGCGCATCCCTATGTGCAGTGCAGCCCAGTTCCCTTTCTGGCAGCACAAAGGGGTTGCTTTCAGTCTTTGACAAATCTTGGGAAGAAGACCCAAAGTTTCTATTTCAGTCATTTTTGCCTTGCTTCCAGATGTGTCATACTGCTGTCATCATTGCTAAGACATTTGTTATTGTTAGTGAAGTGTTGGAACTTACTTGTCTGTATTGCTGGAAAAGGTAGGCTCTCTTTGTATTTGTTTGGTGTCATACAAAGCACCTACACAACTGCAGAATGCCCTGTGCAGAAGGTAAGACATCCTTTTTGAATTAGTTGTAAAGAAACAACAAATCTGCCCAATACTCATGGTCTGGTGTTTGTATACTATATCTTAGCTCACCTAAAGCACAGGAAACATGAAAGACAAGTATAGAAATAATAGGAAACAGCAAAACAAGTTGGTAATAGAGTAACATGCAAGGCTGTCATCTCACCTGTATTGTGTGCCTATTTTGGTGGAATGCTTGGACATTTTAACCAGTTTGGTAAAGCTGGATAGTGGATCACTTGCATTCCTCCTGCCCCAGATATCATCTTAATTTTTTGGGATATTCTTGGTTTCTTGCAGCACAACAGTTCATCTGGCAGTCACTGCAGAACAATTTTTTCTAGCAGTGTTGGCTGGAATGGAAATATCAATAAAAAATTCACTGGGGTTATGTGATTTTCATACTCTTTACACTCTAATTCCTCTGCAGTAAAATAGTATCTTCTTTATAGTATCTGCTAAAGCTTTTGAATTTAAAAAATATATTGAATTTAAGGTTTCGTATTCATCTATTCCTGGTGGATAAGCAGTTAGATCTCTTGATACTCCAAAATTGCCTGCTGTGACAATAAGTAACCTTTCTTTGGTATTAGAGATTATTTAAAAATAGTTTCCACCCTCCACAATAGATCGCATTTCTAAACTTTCTCAGCATCATATCCTGCTGTATGAACTTACACATGCTGCGAGTTTGTTCAGTGAAATGTGAATATCAAAGACTTGCCCATCACAGGAACTGTGTGTCAGGGTTTATACACGTTATTAGATTTCCACAAAGGGGAATTCACACAGTAACAGTTGGAGAAACAAGATGACAGGCAAGACACTCAGCAGTCCATTGCAAAACAATAGCAGAGTGCTGTGGGGAAAAGTTAATACAGTGCAGCCTTTATCTTGCTTTGTGATTCCTGCCTGCCAGGATAAGTGCATTTAATAGGAGGTCAGCCATGACAAGTGAACCTCAAGTGCTAGTTGGTAGCAAGCAGCAGAGTCCATTTATCTGGAACTCTTTTTTTCCCCACAGACCAGTTTTTATAGGTCCATTTTATAGACTTTCAGATTGAGATATTCTTGCTACCCTGCTTATATCTGTCTAGACAGAAAGTGAAAGATACAGGCTTTACAGTTCCATGTAAATTATTATAGCTTGGAGGTTGGCAGACAATTTATTAACACTGTGAAGGCACACCTTCCTGTTTATCCTGCATGCACTTGTTGTGGTAAAGTGTGTTGGCAGAGGCTGCAGCGCAGAGAATAAACTGGGTCTCCTTTTCAAAGTGCTCGCTGCTGATCTTCCCCTTCTGCTAGCCTTCTGCTGGGCTTCTTCCAGCTGCTGAACACTTAGAAATTTGCCTCACCTTTACATTGGATAGCTATTGCACTGTGCAGTGCCAGCGGAAAGCAGGAGGAGGGGAAAGAGCTAGTGAGACATGTCTGTATATCCTGCTAGGAAAAATAACAATTCGCTTAAAAAAAAAATCTATTTCCTTAAATTGTCCTATTCTGTGGCATTGTGTTACCAATACCAGTGACAACAAGGTGTCTGAGAGAGGTGGAAGCAGGAAAAAGCAATTCACTAATGTATTATGCCCCAGGTTCATTAGCATCACATTTTATACTAGTGCAGCAGGTGTGTCTGCCAAATGCACAACTTGGCCCACGACTCTAAATTATAAAGCTGAGTATCTCGGCTTATGGATTCTGACTGAGTTTAAAAAGTGTAAGCAACAGCAAAGCTAATTGCAGTAGGGTCATACACTGGTATTAAAGAACGACATGATATTTCTGGAAGCTCCACACTGAGTGTCTGATCTAAGTTGTTTTCTGCCTTTTTTGTCTTAATAGTCTTT